>OMKL01128428.1:9531-22853 GCA_900302295.1 Parasudis fraserbrunneri
CTCCCAACCCCCCCCCCCCCCCGACCTAGGCCATGAACATGTTAGCCCTCCCTCTGCGCTCCTCGCCTTTTTGACCGGCTGTCCTGTCTGTGTGTCAGTTATGATTGGTCTGGTGTCTCTTTTAAATGCCTGTGGTGTGATGTCTGTACTGTTGTGATGCTCTGTATACATATTTTTATGTGTAAAACGCACTGGTTGTGGAAAAGATTATCCTCTTGTAAGACAGTAATCTATCTACAGAGGAAACTCAAAAACTGTAATTGGCCAAACTACTAACTACTTCATAATGAAAGAAGTAAAATAACATCTTAATTACTCTCAAATTAATGTAGCAATCTGAGTTTGTAATGTCATATAGGGTTAGGGTTAGGTTTACATGGAGCAACAGCTTAACAGACAAAGACTGGGTGTGTTTGATTTAGTGGCTAGGGCAGGCCAGTCCCCACTTGGGCATGTCTGAATGTGTTTTCTTAAGGAGAGGACAGGAAGAAGTTGATGAGAAGTGGAATCTAGAAGGTGGTGTCTAGATCCCATCGCCCGGAAGGATGTTTTAATGGGGGTTGTCATACTTTTAGCCAAGCTGCAAAGCTGTAACTTGTCATAATTTTCAACAAAATAAACCTATACCTTACCTTAAACCTAACCTTAAGCATTCCCACTACCTACAAACTAAAAATTAACTTCAAAATGTCCTTCCGGACGATGGGATCTAGACATTACCAAGGTGGAATGATATGATGAGGGTGGGATGCAGTCCCAACATTCTGAAGTTCAACACTGGGACACTGCAACTTTTTACAGATTTGTCTCCCAGTGGTAAAGGGGAAGACATTTTAATGGTTTTATAAGTACAGTGACTCATCCTCATTTTAAAATTCAAGGGTGTAATCAAGAAAATAAAAATTTTTTGTAAAGGAAATATGTAGTTTGTAATTATTATATCCCCAAAACCAAGTGTCGGTGGATATTATGGATTTGACACGCCCACCGCTGCAGCAGCAGATCCGCGTGAGTGCGATAACTTGAGTCGTTTTTATCAGAATCAAATTTGCTTTGAAAATTCATGCCCAGTAGAGGAAGAACCCTATTGATTTTGCTGAACCCAGAACCTTTCCTCCACCACCAACATCAGGTCAAACTTTCAATGTTCAAATGAGCATATCTCCTGATCCATTAGTCATACAGTCATGAAACTGATATCCAGAGATGCGGCTCCTCATGCACAACAACTTGAAGTCTGCCATATTGGATTCTCTGCCATTTAGAATTTTTTGTAAAACACTTATTTCCCTACTCCCCCTAGCCTGTTCACCTGATTCTCACCAAACTTGCTGTGTGGCATCTGGGGACCAACATCTTTAAATTGGTCATTTAGATAATTGATAGGCCAAACCATATGGTAAACCGGAAGTGATGTGTTACTTGTGAATGCATTGTCCGATTTGCACCGAACATGAAAATTATGTTTGTCTTACAAAAGCAAGGAGGCCTGTGAAGTTCTCATGGTGGCACTATTCTCACAAGACTAATAAAATGTTATTGCTCAACTGCTTGCCCGATCATGATGATATTTGAAATGTTTTGTTACTTTGCTACTACAAAATGTGGTTAAACTAGAAATTGAACTTCATGTAGTTAACTGCTCCCCAGAACTGACTATCTATCTATCTATCTATCTATCTATCTATCTATCTATCTATCTATCAAACTGCAGCAATGTCATCACTATGTTTGCCACTGGGGAGGGAATCCTGACACAGAAGGACAGCATCACTGCCGATGGAATGCAAGAGGTGTTTGCCACCAACCTCTTTGGCCATTTCCTACTGGTGAGCCACTGATACTTTGTTCTCTGAAATATCATCACATGATTTAATGTGACTTAATGATTATACATTAAATGGATAGTTTGGATTTTTGGACATTATGTTGTATGAGATACTTGCCAGTAGTGTAGTGGATGCAAAGCTATTAGCTTACTCACCGAGTCCCATGGTTGGAGTTCTGGACGGTTTCCAAGTGAACCGGAAAGCAAACCGGGCCTTGAAACTAAAAAGTTTTAATCCGCACCACAACATGCAAACAGGCAAAGGGGTTACCTATTTCTAAAACAAAATCATCGTCCTCCGGCACTTTGGATTCTGCTCCCACTTGGCACTGTTTTTTTTTCCTTGAAAAAGGTGGTGTATTACTACACGCTGGAGCCATTTCACAGGTAACACTACCTATCAGCTGTTTCACAATTCTAGAGAATGATGATTTTGTGTTAGAAATAGGTTACCCTTTTGCCTGCATGTTGTGGCGTGGATTAAAACATTTTGGTTTCAAGACCCCGTTTCTGCCATTTGCTGCCTGTCTAAAGCTTCCCGGTTTGCTCGGAACCCAGCCAGAACCCTGACCACGGGACTCTGTAAGTAAGCTAATAGCTTTGGTTCGACTACACTACTAGAAAATTTTTCATACAACTTAATGTCCAAAAATCGAACTATCCCTTTAAGGATCAATAGTAGGCGATTTGAAGCCTTCAAATATAGAACCCAATAATTCAGTTTTTATTTCATTTAAACAGCCCAGCCTATGTCCTTGAAGTTGTGTTGTAAATTCAAATGATTTTGAGTGTAAATGTTACGTATCACCTAATCTGAGAAGCCCAGATGCTTTTGCTACAAATAGTGTCGTGTGCAAGATGTATGCAACGCAGAGTCTGAGTATGAAACAATATGTCACGTACACATCCCCTAATCCCCTTCTACACAACACTCCAACTCACGTCGCGCATTTAAATACTGAACGTACTATATGGTTCATCTGATTATTCTGAATGATACACGGTGAACTGTGTGTATAATGATGTCTGCATACACTTCCACCTGCATTATCAGAATGCAGTATTAAATTGTGTCGAAAACAGACTCTAGTTGGGAGAGCCAGCTCTCTCCATTGACCTTTTACCATAGAACTGAAGAGGACACTGAAGCTGCCTGTCACTTAGCAACAACACTCATTAAAAATTAAAACCTATGACATCGCACTGTCCTCTGCTTGCCTAAAGGACATTGCTGATAGCTTGTTTTAGACTCTCATCTAGTATTCTGCTTACTTAAGGTGTTTGCAGATGAATATTGACTACAGTGACATATCCTGAAGTATTTCCCTCCAGAGATGTCTTCCTAGAGAGACCTGCTCAGAGTTCCTGTTGAGACTTGTTGGGACTTCTCCTCAGGCTCTGTCACTGTTTTCAAACTGTTTACCTGAAGGGCTTGTGTCCGCGTAGCACCTTTTCCTGAGCACCTGCATCTTTTTTCAGTTGTTCTCAATGAGGAGAGAGCATATGCGACTGCATGGAGAAAAAGTGTAGTGCCTAGTGTCTTTTATCAGAGCACTCTGCTTTTTCCATGTGGCCGCTGAGCACTTAAAGTTGAAAACTGAGACAAATAGGCTACTTCCTTCATCAGCTCTGGAACGATATGCAGACCTGAGAGCTCCAAAATGAATGGCATGGGATGTGGAAGTGTATGCAGACATCATTGCACACACAGTTCACCATGTATCATTCAGAATAATTAAATACGTCAGATGAACCATATAGTATGTTCGTTTTTAAATGAGTGACGAGTGTATGCAGACATCATTACTAAGAGTATCAGCCTGATCAAAAATTATCCAGGGATTGTACAATGGCCAGCATCCTCCAGTTGGTGAAAACAATGAATAAAAATATTTTTTTTTAAGTTTCAAGTTTATTTTTTTTTAAATAACTAAAGTGGTGGCAGGCCCAATGTTAGGTTATCTTTCTGCAAGGGTCATTAGCACAATGGCAATATATTTCATTAATGGGCGAAGCAAGTTCTGGCAGGACACTCTTAAGTCATGCATGGAGCTATGACAGCTTAGCTGACGCTCCACAGTCCCAGCTACACTGATTTGGCGGTCTATTTAAAGACCTCCCCATTCACACACACCTGTTTGCTGATGCTGTGCAAGTGTTGCTGCTGCTATTCCTGAGTTTAGGAATAGTTTTCACCCACCACCACCCAAGCCTGCACCTGCTTTGGTCCTACTCTGTATTGTATGCAACTACTCAAGTGTTGCACTGCGTAAGTTACATTCCCTATGGGGGATTCGTTCACGGTGCTCCCTGCTGTTCGGTTTCAGTATGCTGTTATGCTTTATCTCTAAATTGTTATGCTTTAACCTCTTGCAGCAGGGAGCACCCCCAAGAGGAGACCCATACTGCCGAGACTGTATTGCCATTGCCATTTATTCTGCATTATAATAAATGGTTAAACTGATGACAGGAGTGCTTCCTGACATAATTGTTGTCATGGATACAAATCCCCTATGTGCAGCGTTCTCCCAGCGCTTCCCTGTGCCCTGTGGGCACTTCTCTGCCAGAAAAAGACGCTATGTGGACACAAGCCCTAAGAATACATTGTCAACTACAGACTCTTGATCCAACTCCAAACCTTAGTCCAGAAACTCCAAGGTGAAGAGACACCACAAGACTGTGAAGATTTTGCCCCAACTGAGCTCTGTTACATATTCAAAAGATGGGGTATTTGGGGTGAAAATGTTTTCTTAGATTTCTCACATAAAATGGCATGTGCAGGAAATATCATGGTGTTAATCCACGCTTACATAATCCATGGACTGAGTCAGTTAAATAAAGCATTGTTCATTCTGAGGCAGCGATGTCTTTTGCTGCCCTCCCCACAGGAGTCCACAAAGTCAGAACTGCTGTTTCTGCTGATGTTGACCTTGAAGTTGTTCTTCAGTTCCCCCTCAGAGCAGTGGGAGACAGAACCATAGGTCACATTTACCAAATGTATTAAATTCATCATTGGCTGGTCAAACTCGGCTCAGTACATCAATGCCGAAAATGTGTACTATACTGTAACATTACATTTTTGCAAAGATGCACTGTGATCTCTTTTTAACCCTTTGCTGTGGTCCAGGTTAGGGAGCTGAAGCCGGTTCTGTGCCAAGCAGACCGGACCTCCCAGGTGGTCTGGACCTCCTCCAGTAATGCCCACCGGTCAGCCTTTAGCCTAGAGGACATACAGCACCAGAAAGGCACCCAGCCTTACAGTTCCTCCAAATATGCCTCCGACCTGCTCAGCCTGGCACTCAACACACACCTCAACAAGCAGGTCAGCTCTTACACATACTTTAAAGGGATAGTTCTGATTTTTGGAACCATAGCCCTATTTGCTACTTACCAATGATGTTGTTGATCGGTAGAGTCATTTTTCAACATAATCCATGCTGTTCCTCATACTAGGTCAGGCTAGTTAGCCACAAACCAATACAAAGTCAATGGGGTCAAGCTCCTGTCTGCACAAGCTGTTGAGTCATGTCAACATCACTGATAAGTAGCAGATAGGGCAAGAACTATCCCTTTAACACTTGGTTTAATTTAACAAATGCTGTTTGTGGGATGCTCTTACTTGAAGCATCTTGCAGTGCCATGAGTATATACTGCACATTTTAGTATCTGTGGCCCCAGTAAGAATTAAACCCTTGACCCTGGCAATGTTGATAGTGCCATGCTCCAACTGTTGAGCTGTATATGACCATTTAATGTACTGTATAACACAAAACAGTTAATTTAACAAATGCCTCAGATGACTTCAACACCCTAACACACTGGTGTGAGAGAACCTACACCTACTGGTGAATTAACAAATTGGTTAAATATTTACCATGTTGATGAAGGTGATCTGATGGTCATTGTGTTATGACTGTGTTGTTTAGGGCTTGTACTCCTCTGTGATCTGCCCTGGCTTTGTGATGACCAGCCTGACTTATGGCATCCTGCCTGCCTTTCCAGCCTTCCTCTGGACCCTGTTCATGCCCATCTTTTGGCTGGTGAGTGCATCTCTCATAATGTATTGACTGACAGTTATTTGCACTGTACGTCTAAAGGTTATATGTCTGTTTGGTTACATATGTCCTTAACTTTCTCTTACATCTTTTACAGATCAGAATGTTTACTAATACTTTCACCCTGACACCTTACAATGGAGCGGAGGCTTTGGTATGTAATCACCTCAACAGCTCCCCAAGAATGAAAATCCATCTCCACATTTTCTGCACAGTAAAAGTGCAAAGTCATTCATTCATTAATGCATTTATTTTTGAGTCTTGACACTGAATCTTCTCCTTTGTAGTTCTGGCTTTTTAAGCAGAAGCCAGAATCCCTGGACCCCCAAGCTAAATATCACAGCTTAACGTCTGGGCTAGGCAACAACTATACACAACCTCGCAAGGTATGACATAACATTCAGAAATGCTATTCATCAACACTCAAAAGCATGACTGAGAGATTATAAATGTATCTCATCTGTATTCCAAGTTTGAATTGTTTTGCAGCGTCTGGTGGTTAGCAATATTAATAGAAAGTTGTGAGACAGCTGTCAGAACTATGAAATATGTAATTATCTACTCTGACATGTGTCATAGCTTTTTTTTCTGTGTGAAAGCTGTTCCAGATAAAGATACAATGCTCCTTCATGCTCTATTTCACTATGACATCTCATTAGTCCTTACTTACTCTGTTTCCTTTATAGATGGATATTGATGAGGACACGTCAGAGGCCCTGTATAAGAGATTACTAGAACTAGAAGACAAAGTAAGGAGGAAACTGAAGGAAGAACAAAAGAGTATTTGAGGGATGTCACAGTAGATGTGATGCATTATGATATGGACCAGCCACATCTAGAATTGTATTGAAACAAATTTTGTCCAATGACCCCCAAACTAATAAGTCTACTCTGTTAAGTAGAAGTAATGGATCGGATTAGTACTCTTATCAATCATTTAGGATTAAGTCGGTATCAGCAGTGAAAAAGTGTTATTGGTGCATTCCTAATTGAGACCGTTTTTACTCATGTCTAGGATTGAGAGTGTATCATCCCTGGTTTACAGATCATCATGCACATTTGCTATGGGACCTAGACAAGGCATTCCATTCTTAAACAGACTATACCTCCATGAGTTTATAGCATGGTGAATGATCAAATTACTTGTATACCGAGTTGAATAATAGTCTGTTTCAAACACAAAAATATTTATTTCCAGTTTGCTGTTTGTGTCTTTATCATTTTATAAAAGAACTTCAATTAAATTATCTAAACAAGTTATCCTGACTGATGTTTCTTTTCTTTTCTTTTTTAAGTGGGTAAAGAAAAGGGAGCAGGAGGAGGGACATTAGTACCGCTGACTTGAGTCCTATGCCGTGCCACTTTCACCACAACATTCAAGTTTAATAAACTATTTTGGGAGACAAAACGCAGCGTAATAACAGTCTGCTCTTCAAAATAAACCATTTGATTGGTCTAAATGTTTAGACTAGCCTACAACAAAGCATTATCCTCCCGGAATAATAACGGTTTGTTTCTCTCTCCTTAACCTATCTGAATGGAACTGATGTCCTGTTCAATCCAAGGTGCGCCATAGCTGACTGCTGTCCTCACTCTCGTTCTCTACAGCGCCATGATTTTCACAGCAAACTCCGGTGCGATCTGACATTAGACTATCAGTGTCCCCCAAAAAGTTTATGTAAGTGGTCTGTGTTAGCCAGTCCCCCGTTTTCTGTTGTGCCCCTTGGTGCGCACCTGTGAGGTGGTAAATTCGCTCTTGTGGGTTTTGGGCGCAGACCCTGCAGTTGTTCCCTGATGCTGCTGCCTCTGCCACAGCCACTGATTCCTCCTCGGCTCCGCTCAGTTTCGGATTACAGAAAGCCCAGACCATTCCGCAGAAATAAACGAAAAACGTCCCCATAACCATGATCATGAGAGCGTATGATTCTATCATAGCTTTGGTGACTGCAGATGTCATCTCGGATGCGCACAATGCGTAGCACCCTCCCGCGGCAGAAGATGAAAGTAGCGAAAAAGTAGATGATGGTTGATTTTCTCCAAGGTAGCTTTTCTTTGATCAATTGTCATACAGCCCACTGTAAATTATGGTGCTTCTGAAGCTATCTTCTGCTGCGTCGTAGCAGCATCTGTCCCGTCAGCGCGCGATAACGACACTGACTGTCCCGTCTGGGGCGCGATTGTCCAGTAAATAAAGCAATAACACGAGGACGCAGACCGAGCATGATTCATCAGATTCAATGACACGATCTCATTCACAATTTGACACGCTGGGAATGAACACTGACTCCGTAGGCAGGCGTCATAAAAATGGTACAATCTCATAAACCCTCAACTAATCTGCAAGATTTGCCAAGATACATTGGATGGTACCGTAATCTAATCTAATCTAATCACTTAGATTTATAGGCTATATGCTATGTAGACATCTTTGAATTTCTGCATTTATGTGCATGAGAGTGAGTCAACAACGCCAGTGATTTTATGGACTTTGAGGCCCAAAAAAACCCTTCTAAAATGACCCCCACAACATATAACAGTTACAATATTGTAGAAATATTGCTAATTTATTATCATTCCCATCTTATCAAATTTACTAACAATTCTCTCTCCCAGGAAAAAAAAACATCTTCTTCATCATCTTATTATAAAGCACAACAGATCACCAAAGTAAACAATGAAATTAGAAATATATTCCTCCATAAACCAAAACTAGAGTTATAAGCCCAAACCAAAACAAACCATAAGGGTGGTAGTCTCATAGCCTGATATGCTATCATCAAGCATATCACCATCTAAAAATATCATCAATGATCAATGAGAAATTTGAGCTAAGATTGTGTTCCTCCCTCTGGCCTGTCATTGCTTATTTGAAGCTAGTACGGTGATTTAGACCAGTGTTTCTCAACCTTTTTTAGTTTGAGGCCACTAAAATACCCCCCAACATGGTCAGGTATAGGCCAGTGCAAAATGTTTACCTTTGACACCAAAGAATGATTATCATTTTCCATTTTCATAGAAAATACTTGATTCATAATTGGAGGAGGGCTGTAGGCTTAAAATGTTCACTATTTCACAAGAAAGAAATCATCTATAGGCATATCAAAGATAAATATAAATAATGTATTTGTACATCTTTTTTCTACCCCTTAAAATCATATCTGTCCCAGACCCCAGGTTATGAACCACAGATTTAGACCAAGCCTGGCCTAAAAGTCATTCACTGAACTTGGATCAGTAAGTAACTAGGCCTACTTTTGATTTCAGCATAACACTGATCCTCATTTCACCATCTGTCACCCTTGGGAGACCTTGGGCTTATCCTTTACCCCTGAAGAAGCATCTACAGGCCCCAAACAGCTGTAGGCAACTCTACACTCAATGCAGGCCCATGGTAGGCTACTATAATTTGTGAAAAGATTAAGTGATGAAAAAGTTGTTTCCCTCTCCCTCTTCAAAAATGCATTGCTCCTATCTACCACATATCTCTCTCTCTCTCTCACACACACACACACACACACACACCTCTTTCCGTTTCTCTGAGATAATATCGAACACTATCAGAGCACTCATGCTGTCAACCTAAAGAAAGTAAAAACAAACAGTACCAGAATCTGCAGTGGCATTATGGGTAAAGTAGTTTTTGTGTGGTCTGGCCTCTTGTACTCCCTTATGGAAGAACTACATGCCCCACCCGGTGCCAATGGTGAGGTCCCGGATGTCTTTCGCGCCGGAAGAGAAGAAGGTCCTTTTCCCAGCCATCTTGTGGCTTCATCTAGCGAAGTGTTCGCACCAAGCCTCGTAGAATCGGAGGAGAATCCTGCTGAAGGGGCGCCATCATGCCCGGACAAATGCAAGAAGGTTTTGGCTGTGCCATAACCAATCGGTTCGACCAGTTATTTGACGATGAGTCGGATCCGTTTGAGCTGTTGAAGCAGGCGGAGATAAAGAAGAAGGAGGCTCCAGCTCCTGGTGCCGCCAAGACTGCAGCTCAAGCTGCCAAGCAACAGAAAAAGGAGTCCCAGAAAGACAGAAAGAATCCCCTTGCCGATAAGAAGGAGGAGACGCAGGCACCTGTTCCTCTCAAGAAAGATGGTAACGTACCTTCCTCCACTTAAGTCAATTAACTGTCAAATTGCAGCTATAACATACATTGTAGGTTAGCTAAGCCCCATTAGCTTGCTTGCTAACGTAGCAATCAACGAACCAAAAGCCCTCATGACATGAGGTCGACACGATCCCTTTTGTGCGCCGTTTTGGGTTGTCATTTGGATCAAGCGCTCTTTCTCCAAATGTGCGTCGTTACAGAAGGTGTGGTGCTATGTATTGCACGCCCTGATAAACAGCTTGTTGGCTAACTTGTTTTGGCCTGTCCCCTCAGGCCTTGTTCAATAAGCAGAGCTAAATTAGACAGCCTGGTTGCCTAATGTTAGCAATTTACGTTAACATAGCTAACTAACGGTACCAAGGTAAATTAACATTGGCTACATTTGAACCTGTTGGTCTTGTGAATTCGTTCTATTGGCTGTTGATTGAAGGTAATATTGTGCAGTTGTTTACAGATGAATGTTGACGCATGAAAAGCAACGTGATACTAAGTGAAGCCAAATAATTATGTAATGTGGAACCAGTTGAATAACCAATCTCCGCGAAATAAGCATTAATCAAAAACCCATGGCCAATTTGCTGGCTAACGTGTCGATTGGCTTCAGAACGGTGATTTCAATTTCATCGTGATAAAACCTCGTGGCTGGAGTGTGGGGTGTGCTGTCTGGCTAAATGATAGCCACAAAACTGTCACTTGCCAGTGGCCACAATGCACGCTCTCCGTATGATGTCATCGTGCTTAGAGAGGATTTTCAATATGGGCCTTTAATGTTTATTTTGTTTATAGTCAACAGTGTTGGTAGTTGATAAGTTCTGGATAGTTATTAGGCAAATGTTTAATATCCTTACCCAGTAATTTGTTTAGTGCTTTGTCCAGCACAGCATTGCAGTCAAGTCGTTTGTCCAACCTAAGAAACACAAATTTGAAGTAATCAGTGTCAGTAAATATCCTGGATATACTACATGTAGTAAACAAATATAAAGTTCATTAGACTTTATCTTGCTGTGTTGCTGTTAAGAAGCAAAGCCACATTTGATTGCTCAAGAGAAGATGAGACAGGTGCACCCACCAACATGCATTCAGCTGCTGTGGTGTAGGGGAGGGTGTCTATTTTGGTAGCTGGTGATCATGTCAATGGGAGGGACTTGTCAGAGCAGACACTGAGCATGTTTCAATGCATGATATTTCCAGAAAGATTTGACACACTTTGTAAATGTCCAATTGGAGTCAAAACAGAGCTCAACATAGTGTATTTATTTACCCTCAGCTGTAAAGTAGGCATATTTAGGCAAAATTAAAAACTCAGCTCATGTGCCAGTTGGATGTTTTATCAATCCCAGGCTGTGAATAGCAGAGTGAACCTCTACATTAATGAAAATTAAATTGATTGCTCCATTTAAACAGAATAATAGCCCCATCTCCTTTTTCCTGGCTATGTCTCAGCAGTGGGTCCTCATCTACTGTTGTTCCTCTAATCCTCCTCTTGCCGTCATTCCCAGGTGCTGGTATGAGAAGGATGGGTCGGAGGCCAGAGGGCGATGGCCCCGGCCCCAGACCCCAGGGTGGCCAAGGAGAGGGACGTCCCCCCACAGACAGACGGCCTGTAGACAGGCGGCCCCCACGCCGCTTTGAGAGGCCTGCTGGAGAAGGTGGTGAGAAGCCAGAGGGAGGAGAGTTCTCTGTGGAGAAGTGAGTTCAACTAACAAATGGAAAAGAAAAAAAAGTGTGTATATATATATATATATGATACAGTGCAGTCCATAAGTCTTGAGTCCAGATAAAATTTGATTGATTCCATTGCATGAGGTTGATTCCGATTCCATTTGGTTCCATCGTCAACAGCGGCAGTAAAACTGTATTTCACAATGATGGCTCAAATTAAAGCTGAAAGCCTGCACTTCAAACTCATAGTCATTGTTCCGTTTAAAATCTAATGTGCTGGAGTACAGAGCCAGAACAACCAAAAATGTTTCACTGGACTTAGACTTTATTTTAAAAAGGAGAGTGGGCAGTCCACTGTTTAGTATTTTTTCTTTGTTGAGACAGTTGGAAGGTAGAATGGGATACAGGATATTGGAGACAAAGAAGGTTCTTGCAGGATTCCATCCTAGGCCAGCAGTGATACTCACCCTGATGTACATTTTTTGTTGACCAGCACCCCCGTTTTTGAATACACTTCGAGAGGAAGGTGTACAATTGGCAAGTTAGTCCTTAGGACTTTCTACCTGACATTTGTCAAGTATTCCACAAGGCAGCGATTTGACTGGTGTACCCTATACGTCTCCATAGGCCCATTGGTGACAGGCCGATGAGGGGGCGTGGTGGTGGCAGGGGTGGCCGTGGAGGAGGCAGAGGCCGGGGCATGGGCCGTAGTGATGGATTTGATTCCCGAGGAAAACGTGAATTCGACAGACACAGTGGCAGCGATCGATCGTAAGTATTTTTCTGTAGTCTTTGTTAGCGATAGGGTTTTGTATGGCATGGAATATTACTTAGTTACACCAAATATTCCACTACATTATACCTCTAACTTAACTGCTCTTTTGAATGCAGAAATATGTTGTTAAGCTACTAAGAGCCCTTCATATGTCTGGTCCTCTCATCAAGCTCCCTGCTAATAGCCCTTCATATGTCTGGTCCTCTAGTCAAGCTCCCTGCTAAGAGCCCTTCATATGTCTATGTGGTCCTCTAGTCAAGCTCCCTGCTAAGAGCTCTTCATATGTCTATGTAGTCCTCTAGTCAAGCTCCCTGTTAAGAGCCCTTTATATGTCTGGTCCTCTTGTCAAGCTCCCTGCTAAGAGCCCTTCATATGTCTGATCCTCTAGTCAAGCTCCCTGCTAAGAGCCCTTCATATGTCTGGTCCTCTAGTCAAGCTCCCTGCTAAGAGCCCTTCATATGTCTATGTGGTCCTCTAGTCAAGCTCCCTGCTAAGAGCCCTTCATATGTCTGGTCCTCTAGTCAAGCTCCCTGCTAAGAGCCCTTCATATGTCTGGTCCTCTAGTCAAGCTCCCTGCTAAGAGCCCTTCATATGTCTGGTCCTCTAGTCAAGCTCCCTGCTAAGAGCCCTTCATATGTCTGGTCCTCTAGTCAAGCTCCCTGCTAAGAGCCCTTCATATGTCTTGTCCTCTCATCAAGCTCCCTGCTAAGAGCCCTTCATATGTTTTGTCCTCTAGTCAAGCTCCCTGCTAAGAGCCCTTCATATGTCTGGTCCTCTAGTCAAGCTCCCAGCTAAGAGCCCTTCATATGTCTGGTCCTCTAGTCAAGCTCCCAGCTAAGAGCCCTTCATATGTCTGGTACTCTAGTCAAGCTCCCAACTAAGAGCCCTTCATATGTC
>OMKL01128834.1:6955-20076 GCA_900302295.1 Parasudis fraserbrunneri
GGGGGGGGGCTGACTTTAACCCCTCCCTCTGCCCTCTTCCTCTCCCCTTCCTCAGAACTCACCCCAGAAGGGCGTCTTCCACGTTGGGCAGGTGACATAGCTGGTGGAAGGAACGAGGACACTGTTCACACACCACCAGGTCCTGCTCGCCCTCGCCTCTGCAGACGAAACACTCATCATCGTTCCTGTGATCCTCCTGAGAAGATAGAATATGGCTAAAGTGCTGTATCACTAAAAACACAAAAAATATACAGTATATATATATGTTCGTCAGAACGGAGACGGGAACAAGGGAGACGTTGGTCTCCCTGGCTACTTCCCTCATCAGCTCTGGAAACAATACACAGACCTGGGAGCTCCGAAATGAACGGAGTGGGACGTAGAATTGCTTATACTATAATAGTATAATAGTACCTGAGGCTTATTTGATTGCGCACCAGCTTTGCAGGGTCTTAGAAACGTACTGACATTTTAACCTCGAAATGTCATTCAGCAGATCTTTTTTTAAAGGGATTTTTGTTGTATGTGGGATGCATATTGATGACGTATGACCCAAAAGAGCCCCTCTTGGTGTTAACCTTCTTTGATAAAAAATGTTGTAGTTGTTGCGATGGTGTATCAGGTGCAGTTACATTATGCCACGGAATGGTATTTTCTGGTTAATAAATGTACAATTGTATCTTACCAGGCTTTCTGAACTGCAAATCGTGCAGTCACATAGGACTGAATGGATCTTCAAGACACCTTTCTGTAATGGAGATGTACACGGTCACGTTCATAATCACGTAGAATGCATGTAGACTGGGGAGTGGGCGGGAGTAATTTCATCTTCCCCACATTCAATATTGTGATTATTTCTACTAATGATCACAATAAAACAAACGAATAAAACAAACTTTGCAGCGGTAGCTGCCATGAACATTCCAACTTTCGGAGTCTCATGCACCGTTCACACGTGAAACAATGCTCATATCCATGATCTGTATCGCCTTCCTTTGCATATATATATATATATATATATAAAGTGCTTTTATCCAAAGTGCTTTACAACTTATGCCTCACATTCACCCATTCACTCACACATTCACACACCGACAGCGTGGGCAGCAACCATGCCATGTGCCGACCTGCTCATCAGAAGCAGTTAGGGGGTTATGTTTCTTGCTCAAGGACACGCTCGACACGCTGCCGGGAGGAGGTGGAATCGAACCGGGAACCTTGCGATAACCAGACCGACCGCTCTACCTCCTGAGCCACTGTCGCCCCACTGTCGCCCCCCTAATGGTAGATGGACTCTTTACCTCTATAAGGACACTGAGTGGCTTCCCCTCCCACTGGATGTCTTTCTTCCAGGAGGCGTCTGGCTGAGCCGATTCCTCCTGCACAAACTCCACTGGAGTCATCCAGCTCTTCTGTGTACGGACACTCTTCCCACACAAGCCTGGTCTCGCACACAGGGAGGAGGAGGAGGCATTCGTATTGAAAAGAGTGTGACAGTGAAAAATGGCGCTCTTGCTGGAGACAGAGGAGGTATACCAATAATTCTATGGCGTATATACAATTCAAAACAGACGGACAGGCACGAACACACGTGCAAAATTGACACTCGGATACATTCACCTACCTGAAGCGAATCGCTGTTTGTGGAACATTCCGGTAACAGCTCCACATGTGACTTCGAAGACCATCTTGTCATTAATGTGAATGCTTCTGTCTGGTTCCTGTTCAGCACTTTCCTCTTCATCATCTAGAACAAATACAGTTTTCTGTAAATACAGATTTCCTTACAACCAAATCATGTGAAAACCTTCTTTAAAACATCATTACCAGTCATTTCTGGTAAAAGCAAAAACTCTGAACATGATCTATTGTGGCTGACACTTTTATACATTATATCTGTTGGGCATCGTTTGATTGAAAACTAATTTTTTTTCTGTTATTTGCAAACCTGTAAATGATGTCTCTGATTCACTGGTGGACAGTATTCTCTTGGCCTGTCAAGAAGAGAGAGATAAAAAAGAGAGGGCTTGTTAGCAACATTTTTTAGCTACACCCTTCTCATCCCATTCAATGACATTCCTGTATTGGAGCCTGTGTTGTTTTTTCTTTAAATGTTTGTTGTCAACCGCTCACACTCCACCAAAATAAAACAAGACCAGGCAAGCCTAGTGCCCGACCCAGCCATGACACTCAGGCATGCATGTTTCAACAATGGGGAGTCGGGTCAGTCAGTTAGGGACTTTAGCTATTGTAGGCCGGCCGCCCCCGAGTCTGGCAATAAAGCTGATGAATTATGAATTATGCCCATCATTCCACATATATCATGAAAATATACTCTGTCTTGTACTAATGAATTATTGTTATATGGTTATTGAGTGAAATTGGGATGTACTGGAAGTATTATGGTAAATATAGCTCAGTGAAATGATGAAAATTAAATAAATATATATATCAAGGCTTTTAATTTGCATATCCCTTAAACACTCAGACTTTGATAATTTTTTTATTTTCATAATTTCACTTAGCTGTATTTACCATAATACTTCCTGGACTATGTTACATCATAATGACATCATACTCCAACTCTTAAACTCAATAACTCTCAAATCATTGAGTTCTATTCATTTATTTTTATTTGGCTGATTTAAGCATAACAAATTCTGTGAATGTAGTGTATTTTTGGTAGTTGTGTTTAGTTGTGGAGGATATCTTAGCAACATCGGGAGACACGAGACTGCGATTCTGCATGGTAACAAATGAAAATATTCCATGCAATTATCATTGGCTTATAGTTACTCTCCTGCCGTAATATAAGTTATTGATTGAATGCATGCACTAAAAATATAAGATATTGGAGAGGTGCAGTGCAGCAAGGTGAAGTTTGAAAATACAGTACCATACACAGTGCTTTTGTATTCTGTGTTTTCTTCTTGATATACCCGGAAGTTGACAAGTGTCCATCCTGGGTTGGGTATGATTAGGTGTAGGTAAAGGGACAAACAAAAACATACATGCATTAATGCTTACTCAAATGAAGAACCACATTCTCATTTTGACCTTTTGATGCACAACCTCAATAAACATATAGTTAATTTGAATGTATTTTAAACATTTGAATACAACTCTCTTAGTTGTAAATAACAGCCTGCTAGATGAGTGCAACCGCTTTGGGATTCAAATGGTTTGCATTTCAAGTTACATTTAGCAAGAGCTAGCAAGGGGCTCTAGGAATGGCAATGTCGGTCGGTTGCTCGGTCGAGTCAACCACTTTGGTCGGGTGGTAAGCATATGCAGGCTGCCTTGTCCTCTAACCACCACAGGATGGCGATAGAGTAGCATACAAGAACCAACATAGCACAGTCCCTCATATTCATGAGTGTGACTTGAGTGACAGCTGGTGCCCCCAATTGAGGAAGAAGAAGAAGCACAGTAGGCTGGGCTGTGATGCCGTTCTCTCAAAATAAGCCATTTGCTAGTTTGTAACGTAGCATTGTCGGAGCTTCGGCCGTAATTTTACATAACGTTAAACTGAAAGACGGCATAGTGGAGTCAAAGAGGAAGCGTGTGATCCTTCATTTACTCTGGTATGATAATCCTCCACATTTAGCATGTGTTACGCCAAAACTCCAGCACTTTTGTCAGGTTACACCAGCACATATCACACTAACCTGTTAGCTATAGTCTATAAACCAGTGGTTCTCAAATACTGTGTTGTTAGGGAGCAGCATGGTTGCTAGCCTGGCTTTTAGACGCTTGGTCTTGTTAAAAAAAAAAATTGAAAATGCATCTATAGCAAAACCCCATTCAACCAAGACTCTTCCTGGGTCCATCCTCTGGAAGTTACGAACATGCGCTATACACCCTTCTATCTGTCATGTGAGTCATTTGCCTGATGAAGACCCTGTTGCGTTTTTAGTCAGTTAAGTATTGGGAGGTATAATCCAGTGTTTGGGTATCCTTCTCCTTCAGTCTTTACATGTACCATTATCTTGCACCTGGCCTAAAAACAGGTTGGATGTGCACACAGCTACTCCACTGCACAAAACTAGGTAAAGTAATTTCCCGATATAATTTAGTATGTCAATTACACTTTTGCACACACAGGTCATGTTTGATCCAGGTTTTGGCAGGTTGTGCATCTACAAGTTTTCATAATAAATCAATAACATAATATATCAATATCATAATAAATCAATATCATAACAAATCCTAATAATAACCCTTTTCCCATTTTTAAGTCATACCTTAATCAGTTTTCTTAGAGTGGTGCCCTGACATTTTATAGATGTCTTCCAGTTCCTGTTGCCCTCTTTCCCTCCATGTCTCTCAAAGTCCCCTGGAGTGAGCCACTGGTCATCAGCAATAATACATTTCCCCCCTGGAACAAGTTTAAAGGGCAAGTTCAGAATTTTGGACCCTTAGCCACGTTTCCTTCTCATCTATAAAGTTGTCGAAGGGTAGAGCCCTTTCTCAGCACAACCCATGCTGCGCTTCATACTGGATAACCAGCTCCTCCTCAGTTAGCCACAAAACTAATGTAAAGTTAATGGGGCCACTGTGAAAAAGTTAATGGGGCCACAGTAAAAAAAAGAAGCACTTAAACATACTCGAAAACAAACTCCTTTGGGTGCACTGCAGAGTAGGTTTCAGTGTTTATTTCAGGGATTGCACCATAGGTATTAGGTCTCTATTTCTTGCACAGACTAAAGGCGTGGCCCCATTACTTTATTAGTTTTGTGGCTAACTAGCCGGAGCTGCGGGTATCCAGTATGAAGAACTGAAGAGCATGGATTGTGCTAAGAAAGAAGAGAGGAAACAAGGTTTGAGGTCAAATATTCTGAATTTGCGGTTTAAGTATATTACCCATATTTCTCCAAGCAGAAGTGTTCAGGAATGAAGGAATAACAAAGTAATCTAACCAATTACTAACAACAGCTTTCCGATTGTATCCGCAGACGACATATGCCATATGCACAGGGGAGTAACTAAATACATGTAATTGGACTACAGGAATTTGATAACAAAAATGGTAATTGTAACCCATTACAGTTACTGAAAAGATTACCATAGGAAGTTACTTTTGAAAATTTAGGTGATTACTTGGTGGGACCCTGATGCATGTTTGAATGGAAAAGGGCAATTTAATTGTGATATTATGGACACTATAATTTTGCACATCTTGAAATAATGGTTGATAATGACTGTAAATGATTATAGTAACAGTACTCAAATGACAGACTGTAAATTGGAATGATATGCTCATCTAACTGCATATATTTTGAAGAGGACGTAACCCGAAAGTAACTTAAAGTAACCAGATTATGTTCGTGAGTCACAATATTACAATTATATTCTTTAAGCAGGCAGTTGGTAATCTGTGAAGAATACATTTTTAAAGTAACCTTCCCAACCCTGTACTTGAGAATCAGTAGGATGGACAATTTGGTTGCCAATGTATGTCGAGTGAGCACAAATAAGGTGAAAGGAGACTTCCTGTTTAGCCAGTTGGCCCTTAAAAATAGAAATGTAAATTTTAATCAAAATGCTTTGTTTCTGTGCTTTTATTTCAAAGGCTAATGGGCTAAACAGGAAAGCCCATTACAACGTATTTGTTTTGGCTTGACACACCTGGGCAACCACATTTTCCACCTTTGACCAAAATATGTCTGTTAGAAGAACAACTTCAAAAGCTACAAGGGACACAGGATGGGAAATGGACTGCATTTATACAGCTCTTTTTCTAGTCTTCCGACCACTCAAAGCGCTTTACAACTTACACCTCACAATCACCCATTCACTCACACACACACCGACGGCAAAGGCAGCCATGCGAGGCGCCGAACAGCTCATCATTCAGGGGTTAAGTGTCTTAAGTGTTAACCTTTAGCCAGCTTCTCTCTGTTCAGCATCCCTTTCTTGTCTCCACAGGTGACAGGCAGCTGGGTCTTAAAGATGTCCTGGGTCCAGATGTCTGCCTTCTTTCCCTTCTTCAGGGGAGAACCTGGGCGATGAGGACAGGAGGTGAGAGAGTTTGACTTCAGCCATGTAGGAATCAGATGGGAACCTACAGTATATGCTATACTATGTACATTGGGATCAAATGGGATTCATTTTGGGTTGTGTCCTTTTTACCATTTATATTAATGATGTTGTCTCTTCATTGAGGGGCTGTCATGTCCATCCTCATCCTGATGACACTATCTGACACAAATAGTTGTACAAATAGCCAGTGAAAACCTGCAACATTCCTTCAGTGCTCTGCAAGATGCACTTATCAATCTTAAACTGGTACTTACTATAAATAAAACAAAATGCATGCCTTTTTCTAGAGCCAGAGATATCAATTACAATATTCTGAGTTACAGGATCTTCCCTATGATTAGTAGGAAGAGGATCACTGAAGCAGTTTTCCAATCAGTTTTGGATTGTGGGGATGTAATTTATAGACATGCTGCTGCTGTCAGCTGCAGAGGCTGGTAAATATTGTTTGTGCCTCTGGGAGTCTGTGGAAAAACCTCTGTTGCATAAGACATGGTGCCAAGCTTGAAAATTGCTGCAGAGCTTTCTCTATTTCTCCTGCACAGGTAAGCTCACTCTTTCTCATTTCTCTGAAATTGCCTACCCTACCTTTAATAGGGACTACTTTGAAATTACACCAGTGTTATCCTTTAATGTCAAATCTTTGAAATTGTTGCATATTGCGTTATTGGTTGTTTTTTGGTGGGGGTTTTTTTGGACACATCGTATTAGGCCTGTTATCTCCTCCACTGAGATTGGAGCCCGGGTACTCACAGTGTGTTGGCTTCGGGACCTTCTTCCTCTGTCCTGTGGTGAACTGATGGGACGGGCCTGGTTGCTCCTCCTCATCGTTTACACTAGCAGTTATCTGTTTCCTCCTTCCACGCTCTTTCTGTTCTGAATGCCCCTCACTGTCATCCTCCTCTTGATTTCTCTTCTTCTTTTTCCATCGTTTCACCCACACCTCTTCCGTAACCACCTTTTCCATTTTCTTCCTCGTGACCTCTGCCTCTTGCGGAGAGGACCTCCTCTCCCTCTCTTCCTCTTTCTTTTCTATCGCTCCCTCTCCCAGAAAAATCTTCCTCTCCTTCTTCTTCCCATCACTCTTCGTATGTCCTTCCATCCCCAACTCCTCTGAGGTCATTTCCTCTCTCTCTCTCCCTTCCCACATCTCCTCTGCCGGTGCAACTTGTCCTTTCTCCACTTGCTTTTTCACTTTCTCTTTCACCTCCTCATCTCGAGCCTCCTCTGTCTCCTTGTCTTCCTCTTTGACACTCGTTCTCTCCCAGTGGTTTGCCTCTTCACTCCCATTCCTTTGGTCTGTATCCTCTCTCTTTACCTTTTCTTGGCCCGGCTGACCTATCCCTCTCTCCATTACCTCCTCTTGGCCAGGCCAACCTATCCCTCTCTCCATTTCTTCCTGCTTCACAACAGGAGCATTTTCGTAGAATGTAAACAACCCTGCAAAGGATAAGACAAGACTTCATCGTCTCCTATGGGGAGTATTGGCACCACAGGGTAGGTAATGAGTAGGTCAAGAAAATGACTGATACCAAGTGAAGCCACATAGCGGAGCAGACAACTGACTTTTCCCGTCGTAATATGGCTGTTCAAAAACATATGAATACTTAAACAATAGAACACAAGAGGTAGTGTGTTATAGTAAATAACATCGCAGCTGTGGTCGTATTGGCATGAGCCACAGTTGAGTGCCGTAGATCATCAAAGCCATGATGTTATTTGCAATAAAACACAACCTTGTAATATCGCTTTCATACTACAGTTGTTATGCATATCTGAATTTATTGTGTGAATAAAACACTGAGATATTGGATTGGATTGGAATTGGATTGGAAATACTTTATCAAGCTTTGATAAAGCGTTAATTCAGTTCTGTGTTGCTAAGCAACTCTTTCTCGTGATGTTATTGCAAATAACACGCAGCTCTCTCTGCCGGATTGCCGATTGCTTGATCAGAAGCAACCGTTGTATAAAGATGCATAGATACAGTCGGGGCATAAAAATAGCTCATCAACCATACAGTGGCTAATGTATTCAGAGAGAAGAGATTGACACTAACTAAGAGATATTAAACACAGGTTGGTTACCAGACAAAGTGGCTAATACAATTGATAGACTTACCAGTACCAACCACAGACAAGATTTCCCAGCATTTGGCTGGTGGTAATTTCAAGCCCTGGTTACAATATTACGACTGATATTTGTTTGAAGGTATACTACAAGTTATAGGACTGATTCAAGAATTCTGAATATGTACAAACACTCTTGATAGAAAACAATGCCCACCTCTACTTCTGTATCGCTCTCCTTGTCCTCTCCTCATTGTCTCCACTGCTTCTCTTCTCTTCTCTCGAGTTTCCTCCTCCATCTTTGTCAAAAACGTTCTTGCTCTGTTGTGTCCGCAATAGAACGTGGATCCATTTCCTCTCACCATATTTAGAACCTTGCGTAGCATAGTTCTCACTTGTGTGTCACTGTATGTGATTTCGTTGTTAAACACGTGGTACCTGTTCCCACAAGTCACCACCAAGTCTCTCAGGACATCGTTGCCTTTGTCTATGAGCTGGTCTACGCTCTTGCTGACCCTGTCACTATGGGTGAAGAGGAGTATGATGTAGTTCAACGCCCCCGGCCCAAAGATCTCCTGGATGACTTTGATCCAGCGGAGGTCTTCTTGGGAGGGCTCATTCAGAGGCACAACCAGGAGGAAGGCGTGGGGACCGGGGGCAGACAGAGAGCAGCAGCTCACTATGTCCACTACGACGTCATTGTCTGACATCACCGTGCTCAGCCAGTCAGGCGTGTCCACAATGCTGATGTTGTAGAAGTCATACAGGAAGTTCCTTTCCCCACTCCATCTCATGCTCCTCCTCAGATCCCCTGGTGTGTCAAGAGAGAGCCTATGTTGGAGAATGGTGCTGACAGCAGAGGCTTTCCCAGCTCCGGCTCTGCCCAGCAACATCAGGCGTAGTATTTTACGAGGTAACGGTCGATCTGGTCAAAGAAACATAAAATTATATATTTCAACTACTGTAAAAGGTACAGGTAATATATAGGGTACAATATTTTACCAATAATGTGACTTGAAAGCTCACCAATAATAACCCCTTGACACAAACAAGTCAATCCAAATTACTTGTAGTGTGAATGTAGTCTGACTCACAGGATGTCGACTGCATGTACAAACCTCCCATTGGCCAATTATTTCAGTCAAAATTCTCCTTCCCTTCCACTTGCACCTTTTTCAAAATCCCCATCCATAGGATCAACAACAACAAGAAGTCTGCCAGCTGGCAAGCTACATTCTCACAAAAACCTGTGACGAAGAAACATTTTTCTCCTACACTATTTTTTATTTTATTTTGAGCTGAGCGCCACCTTTGACGATTGTGATTGATTTAAGAACTACAAACACTTCTTGTGCACAATGATAATGGATTCTGCCAGGCGTTTCTCCTGCGCTCGTACAGACCTAAAATGCTGAGTGGAGATAAGTCTGTCAGTGTGAGACTAGTGAATGCGCCTGAAAGCACTCAACATCCTCTGTCTTTAACTATGAATGTATACAACACTTCAACTTCTCAATGCAGACTTCAACTTAGATAATTAGGTTTGAAAACATTGTTCATCTAAAAGTGTACTCATAGGTTCTTTGTCTCAAAGGTTAAGTTGACTTACCCATAAGTTCTTCCACTTCCAGAACTCCTGCTGCACTTTAAACCTTGTCCAGGAGCTATCAAACCTGAAGGTGTTGACCAAGCTGTAAAGACATGATATCTGTTACCACTACACAGGATCAGAAACTCTACATCAGGTCTGCCTAAAGTAGGGCCCAGGGGTCAAATTTGGCCCTCCACAACATTATTTTTTATGTTTTTAATCACAAAGTGCACAATTCCCCCCAAAATAGGGCTCTTAGTCACTGGACTATATAAGGGGCCCACTGTTGGACCCCTGCTTATTTTTTGTTAATAGTATATAGACTGTTTAATTCAGCTAATTATATAGACTAATTGTATTTGTAACCATAGTAAACTAATGCAATTTCCATAAATTGGCATTTACATTAATAATAATTTTTACATTGTAATAGTAATAATAACTAGGCCTAGAAAGATAAAATGAGTGTGCTTGCGTAATGGACTCTGGACGATGTATTATTTTATTTGATTAATCTTTTACTTTATTAATCTAGCCTTATGTGTGTTTATGTGTATTTTAAGTGTTTTGTCTCATTTATTTAGGGTTACTGTTATGCAGACATTTGAATATTTTATTGATTGGTGTGACTGTGTGGTTTTCAATAAATTAGTGTAGCACTGCATGGAGAGTTGAATCTCATGTGCCCAACTTAAGCCACAGATTGGGAAGAGCTTGCTTGGTCTTCAGTGTTCGTTCTTTGTAGCCTAATTGTTAGGCTACGTCCTGATAAGTTCGCAGAATTACTGTAACCCGAGTAACCATAGTCTGGTAAGAGCTAGCCTGACACGTCAGACCCATGGAACGTACGCATGGTAGCTCCATAGGTGTATCGTGATTGGTCAGTCGTTATATCTACGTCGATGTTGGCTGCAATTCTGAATGGCTTATTTCAACAGGGAGGGTTATTATCACAGCTAAACTGCAGAAACTGTACTAAGTATATATTTCACATTTTCTCAGTGTTGGGACAACCTCTCATTGTGTAAAAACAATGCAGAACACAGGAAAAGGCCGTTTTTACAATAAGGGACCTTTAAAATGGTTCTGGCTCTTCTTCGGCAACCTCATTGGGTGAATGCAGAGTAGCAACCAATCAGGAGCATCCTAACGTTGTGACCTATGCCTTACATCAACCTCAGAAACATTGTTCTTGTCTACGCAATAATAAAAAACAGCATATGCCCCTTTCAGCTGTCAACACGTGTAGCTTCATGGTGAGTGCTTTTTTTTTTTTTTTTTTTTTTTTTTTTTTTTAAACCGTTAGGAAAAAGGGGCTCTTGAAGATAAGTGCAGTGGCCAGGCCGAGGTTATTTCTATTAATATTATTTCCCCTTAACATATTGAATAAATAATATGAATTATCCTTTACAACCTACTTAACAAATAAAAACCGAAAATGAGTTGGAAAAGAGTTAAATAATTTCACTTCACGGCATCTGTGCAGCTATGTTTAATGCAGCCATAATGGTATGGTTTCCTTACACAGAAAAGATAGTCTGTTTACTTTTGTGATAACTACATTGCTGCATAACTCATAAATGTTCAGACAAGCTTAACATTTGGTTATTTGTGACACTATATATATGCAATTCAAAGTTATTACTTTTTTTTTCTTTCAAACTAATTTGGTCGCAGGGATCAGTTTTTGTTACAGTAATAAGGCACTTGGGGCAGAGCTGTTTCACAGGCGGTGATGTAAGTGTAGAGTTTGCTAGTAGTCTAAATATCATAATTCTGAAGTAGCCTATAAACAAACAAACAATTCTGAGTAAAAGGTGTTTGTTTTGACATCTGAAGTGTCTTTACAGATTAATTACCTTTCACTAGTTCGGCCCACGTCAATGATAACACAGACACAGGGAATACATTTAACATGTTTAATAGAAACCGGTGGATGGAGCAGCATTGCAACAGCCATAGTAGGCAGCTTGGGGAGGATGCACTTGGAGCCGCGCGGGCCGGGGCAGGTGCGCTCGGCGGGGGAGAGGATGGGTAAGGAAGGGGGAAAGGGGACCCTCCTTAGGCTCTGGCCTCCCACCCGGGGGAGTGGCCTTCTGAAGGGGGAAGGGATTCCGTTAGCGCAATCGGTGAACGTATCCAGATCTAGGGATGACAAAGATCTGGTTAGATCACAGTTAGGCAGTTGTAAACGTAAATGGAGACGAGGTGAATACTTAGAATGACAACTGGTTGATAAAATAAATGCTCTTATCCGTACTTAATTGTCGTGGCCCGACCTGGGAAGAAAAGTTAAGACAGGCATGGGAATGGATTCGTCATGTAATAAGGGGAATATATAAATGCTTACCTTGGGTTTTCACCTGGAAGAACTGGATGACAGGAGATAGGGAGGGGAGTATTTGAAGGGGAAAACACGAAAGGCGAGGACGAATGGCAAGCTGCCAGCAGGCTGGCTGGGGAGGGCTGTATCGTGGGTCGGGTCGATTGGCTCGGTATGGGCGCCTAGCGTGGTGGAGGCGTGGTTCTGTGGTGCCGGTGAGAGAGACGGGGCAGGAGAGAAGTACAAGCGTGGTGGCGCGTCATCGACGTAGGCCTCCTCCCGAAATTCTTATAAAATACTCCAATTAAAGGGGGACATCACCCAAATTAAGAATTCCAATAAATTATTACCATGGCCTAGGGAAAGACAATATTTGTGAACACGAGCGACTCTCTCCCAAAACCAGAAACCAGAGAAGTAAGACTCAAAGTTGTGATGTTATCATTAACAAAGTCTGGAGCTGGGAAACTTTGTGGACCCACAGAATGTGTGGTTTCTTTTATTTATTTATTTATTTTTTTATATCCAAATGAACTCTATGGTTTCGCATAGTACATAGTAATATAAACAGTAAGGTTATTTTTATTTGTGTTATTTTATAAATAAAAAATCAATTCAGATATTGATTGAAAAAGTGTGTTTTTAGTCGGTGGTGGAAGATTGGGTGGGTTTCAGCTGTCCTAACTGTTGTGGGAAGTTCATTCCACCACCACGGAACCAGGATAGAGAATAGCCTGCTTTGTTTTGATGACCCCCCAGGAGCCCGGAGGGAAGTGGGTCTCAGGCGGCCAGAAGATGCAGACCATAGGGGTCTTGAGGGTAGAGACTATTGACTGGAGGTAGGAGGGAGCCGTTCCCCTTGTTGCATGGAATGCCAGGTCGAGAGCCTTGAAGCGGATTTTTGCGGCAATAGGAAGCCAGTACAGTTTATTGAGAAGTGAGGTGATGTGGGCTGGCTTTGGTAGGTTGGAGATCAGACGGGCCGCTGCATTCTGTATGAGTTGAAGCACCTTGGTGGCTCAAGCCGGTAGACCAGCTAGCAGAGCATTGCAATAGTCGAGGCGTGACATGACTGTTGATTGCAGGAGGAGTTGGGTGG
>OMKL01129291.1:1394-12592 GCA_900302295.1 Parasudis fraserbrunneri
GCAGTGGCGGCAGAGTGCAGCCATGCACTGAATAGTGGGAGGCAGAGCAGCTTAAATGGACCGCCCTGTTGACAAGATTGTCGGCCTTGTTGATTATGATCGGTGCGCATTCTGAACAGCTGATCAGAATGATCGGCGAATAGGACTCCTGTGTCCTGCATGAACTAACGCAGAGCTACATCTGCCACTGTTTTCCATTTATTAGTCAAATCAATAAGGAAAACAAATCCAATTTGTTAAATTTAGTGTACATAGAAGAAAAGAAAACTCAAAATCAGTGTGCAGAATCAGTGCAGTTGACACAAAGAAAACCATCATATCTACATCACGTGGAATAATTGAATATTCTAATAACCGCGCCCATCCCGCAGTCATAGCACTCGATTTCATTGCAAAGAGTATGCGCATGTTTGCTTTATTGCGGCGGGCGATTTTCCCAGTGGAACAAGTTGAAAAATGTCCAACTCAAACGCCTCTTTGCCTCAATTTGCGCCTCCTAGAGCAAAGCTGCTTCCCTCTCGCTCCGAGCGCCTCCTTCTATTGACACATTTGCGCCGCTTCAAATCTTCTCATCATGTTTTGTCTGAACGCACAGTTAAGGCTGATATAAACTTTCACATAGGTTCTTTATCTGCGGTGGTTGTGGGAGTTTGAGCATTCGTAGTTCCACGCGACTTTTTTTCCCGCTAATCTGTCCTCCACACGAGAGCAAGGGAAAGGCGGAAAGGCGGGGCTCAAGGCGAGTGGGCCAATCACAGTGTTTGTGGTGCGGCGTCGCCCCACGCATAGTTACATTTCGGGAGAGAGAGAGCATGTTCCGCTCCTGATCTTTCTCCTCCAGCTCACCTTCTGTTTCTCCCTAACCTCCGCTATGACCTCCGTCTGTCCGATCTTGGCACTGAAGTGACAGACGGCAGCGTCTCCAGGCAGAGGGAAGACAAAGACGGCCTCTAGGGGGAGCTCCTCCTTGTTCTCATACTGCAGAGTGGAGCTCACTGTAGCCACATGGTCCCTCACCTTCACCTCCACCTCAATGCTCTTCAGAGGCACTGAGAGAGAGACGGACGGAGGGAGAAAGAAAGATGGAGAAAAGATTTGTTGTGTGAACTGAATAGTAAATAAAGGATGATGTGTAATTGTAATAAAAAGGTGTGGCCTGAGGTGTGGCCAGCGGCCCGCTCAACTCCAACCTACACATCAGACCAAAACAAAAATGTAAACAAAGTGCAATACCAAGAGGTGCACTTTTGTCTAGAGGTTGCTGTTTGACGGCAATACAGGTTCTACCTTCAATTATCTAAATGACACATTTGAAGACATTAGTCCTCAGATTTCACACAGCAAGTTTGGTGAGAATCAGGTAGACAGGCTAAGGGGAGTAGGGAGACTTGTTTTTCCAATTATTCAAGATGGCGGAAATTCCAATATGGCCGACTTCATAGGTCCTTCTGGCAAAGTTGTTGTGCATGAGTAGACACATCTCTGGATACCAGTTTCATGACTGTATGACAAACAGATCAATAGGCTTCTTCCTCAAGGAGTCCTGAATATGCACAGCAAATAAAAAAAAAAAAATTCTAATGAAAGCTATTCAAGATACACTAATTAGAAAATTTAGTTTGGACTGATGGTGGTGCTAGAGGAAAGGTCATGGAGTCACCAATATCAGTAGAGTTCATCCTCAAGGCGTCATAAATGTGTACTGCTGGCCAATAACTGTGTGGCCAATAACTGATAGTTATAGATATCGATAAAAGTTGAGGTAATCCAATTTTATAGATATTGAAAGTGATAATACGTGAAAACACTGTATATTTGAAAAAAATAAATTTAAAATCACTATCATCAGCCAACATGTTTGTCGATACACAGTATATCTGCTCAGTTTTGCTCATCAGACCGTTTTGCTCATGCCGATTAAAAAGAAGAAAAAAAAAGAAAACAAATATTGGCTGATACCAGGTCACAGATAGATTGTGCATCTCTAATTAAAAGTACCAATTTCACAAATATAGTTGGTGACACTTTACAATGGCATTTTTCCAGTACATTAAAGGGATAGTTCTGATTTTTGGACCCCTGGCCCTATTTCAGAACTGTCCTTTTCACCTGTCTAAGTGTGGAGGTCACACTTGATGCTCAACAGAACATAACTGGATGCAATAAGGAGTAGAGAAACAACAAAGGTATTGTTGAAAAGTGGTCATTCTCCTCTTTCCAGCAGTGTAGAAAACTTGATAAAGCAAGCCATGTACAGTCACAATATACTATAATGTTTATTATTATTATATAATTCCCGTTTTCAGAGAGTGGTACCTGGTTCTTTCTTGACAGTAATCAAACCACAGCAGGTCTCCATTGTGTCAGTGTCAGCTGTAAAGTGGAAGAGACACATACCACAGTCATACAGCCAGTCAGTCAGTCAGTTAGGGACATTTGCTATTGTAGGCCGGCCCTCTCCTGGTCGTGCAAACAAATTGGTAGCTCCTTAGAAAACATATTTCTCTCTTTGCACGTGTGCTTCCTTGTTTACATTCATGCGCTCATCGTTTTCATAGCGCCTTTCTGGTCCAATCTGCGCGTCGATTTCTTTGAAGAGGCTACCAATTTGTTGGTGCGACCAGGACATCAATTTAAAGTCACGATGAGATGGCATTTCAGTGCCATCAAGCTTCCTTAATGTTACACATCTCCAAATAACACAGGATAGACCGGCGGGACATGCTATCAGGATGGATTTGATTTGATCGTTCAAAAGTAGAAGTGACGTCACCATAACAAAGCTGGACGCTAGCTAGCCTACCTTGTAATGCAGTAAGCTAGCTAGCTAGCCCTCCCTTTGCTGGTGGTCCCCAGTTGTATATGTTATCCCTTGGGTCAGAAGCAGACAGAAATACCAAAGAAGCCTCACCGGAGAAAATTGCTTATAAAGTCATTGTGTGTGTGGGGTCTCATCACGCAATAGATTCCTGGACATGTCATCACATGAAAGTATAGGAATAATACTATAGGCAGCTATAAGTTTGGAAATGGCCAGTGGCCACATAGCTGTGGCTGTATCTCTTCTGCCTAGCCAAAACAGGCATTTGGCTACTGAGGCGACGAGGCTCTGGCGTTAGCTAGCTTGGGAGAGGAAGCGTATTCAAAATATATTGCCATATTATTGGTTGGAAGACATACTGACATGCCGCTAGTTGCTGAAATTGGCACTAGTAGGAGGAAAGCGGTCCCCGAAAATGGTGTATCACGTGTTCTTCCAGCACGTGCACAAGGATGCACATACGTGGGCGACAGTGGCTCAGGAGGTAGAGCCGTCGTCTGGTAATCTGAAGGTTCCCGGTTCGATCCCCGGCTCCTCCTGGCAGCGTGTCGGGAGTGTCCCTGAGCAAGACACTTAACCCCTAACTGCTCCCGACGAGCAGGTTGGCACCTTGCATGGTTGTCTCCGCTCCGATGGGTGGGTGTGAGGATAAAAGCGCTATATAAATGCAGTCCATTTACCATTTACATACCACGAGCACAGGGGTGACATAGAAGGCGTGGAGGCAAGTAAACATCATTCTTGTAAATAGAAATGTAGGCATTTGTCTTGGTGTCTGTCTTGGTCTTGTTTTTCTTACTCTTCGTGTGGACTATAATGTGACAGATTGTACACATGTCAGTGTCAATCATTGGGAGACACTCCCAGGGGGGAGAGCCATTGTCCCACACCTGTGCACACAGAATGGGTGGAGTATTGTCTATTTAAGATCACTGTTGTAAGAACTGTTTGAATGCTCTGACAAAGGTCCAGAGGGGGACCGAAATGTTAGTATGATCAATCGTGATGTTGAGCAAGAGCAGTGTGTGGAACCTTCCTCTTTCAAGCCTGTATTAGCTAACTAAAATGAAGACTAAAGCTTGGTATCATTTTAGTAAACTGGAATTAAATCATAATAATAATAATAATAACCTCATAATAAACAGGCTTATTGAGGAAACTGAAAATAAACTGAAACTAAATAATATTTTGTCAATTACCGTGGTGTGCGTAGGCTCAGATCAACTATCAATACATTTACTACTTTACATGCATATTACATGCACGGATACCAGTCCCAATAAATCAGTAGGCTGTGTACACAAAGCAGGGACTAGCAACACACTCCATAGAAACATGACAAACAAAATTTTTTTTTTTTAACACTCAAATGTCATCTGAGAATGAACTGACACCCAACCGGGATGGACATAAAACTGAATAGAAAATAGGAAAAAAAAAAAAAAACTACTGGAAATTGTAAAAACGATGATAAACTTGGACTATAATAACAACCTACTCATACAGTATGTATTAGGGACTAGAGAGCACAGAGGCCCACTGGAAGAACCACACTGCTCGTCCATGACTCATCACTGACTAGCTTAACAAGGGCAGCATTGTGTTCTCCCTGAGAAACCAAACATTGTGTTTACTGCACAGGCCTGAACATGAACACATCGGGACAATGACGTGCAGATTTTTGGTGTTTTTGTCAAATGTTGGGAGTCACAGGGTTTTCAGTCAAAACAACTTGCACTTATATTTATGAGATGTCAATAATACCTTGATTTATTTTCCCATTTATGCTAGTTTATTTCTCCTTTATTGCAGCACCGCAAATGCGTAAAGTGAATGTTTGGACACCCTGCAAGGACTTAGAGACCCATCATAGACCCATTTTTGTCTTTTTTTTCCCGGGGCAACGGGGGATCTTCAGGGGGAGATAAATGGTCAACAGTAGAAGTGATATACATCATCTGAAAGCTGGGAACCTGAAGATTAATTTGAGATGCAGCTCAGCACGGGGGGTCAAGTTTTTCTAGTCATCATAAATCTGTAATAAACATTGTGTTTTGGTTAGGCGTCTATTCAAATGTTGGAAGTTTAGAGTGTATAAGGGCTTAGAACATTATGATATTAGTGTATGATGGCCATTTCCATGCTCAGTTATATCTTATAAGTTGTTGCAGCAAGTTTTGGGTTAATACCATTTGTTACACAGATTTGGTGCAAAATGTAAACATTTTGACCACTCAAGAATTGATAAACATGGTCAAAAATCCCTCCAGAATACCACATTAAGACACCAAGAACTTACAGAACACCATGGAAAAAGGAATACTGTGATTTGACATTTGGAGATTTCTGTAGCAGTAGCATTTTTTCCGCAATTGGATGGCGAGCACTTCTGTTCTGGAAATTGCGCAGAAATCCCCCCTTATTGTCAATATACCTACGAAAGCCATACAGCCTCTGATGGCCCTAGGTCTCAAGTCTGGTGGTGTCATGAGGCTGTGATTATCCTAGAGGTCACAATAGGTAATTTTATACAGTGAGGTAAAGTTTGAAAAAATGGTCTCACTACAATGAAATGACTACTATGGGGACTAACATCATCACACATGAATACAGCTGGGCTCAGTGGATCCACAAGAGTCTCAGCTTTCCCAGTCATACCCAGTTTATGCAATTCCAAGATGCAGAAATAGTCGTGAAGATAATTATTATTTAGCCCCCTTCCTGACAAGCTAGCATGACATGGCTGGCACCAACGGATTCCTTAAGTCGTCTAGTTTCATATGATACCAGTTCACATTCACCCGCTACAGCCTCATAAAGACAATAATATCGGCTGAGATCGTCAACGACCCCGCGGGTCTCTGAGGAGCGATGAGAATTTGGGTACCAACCAGGAACCATTGTTATGACTTCAGAGTGGTCTTCTTAGGGTCCAATTTTTTTTTAGTAATTTCAGTTACTTAATCAGTAATTTTTCACAAAGCAGTTTGGATGTAGTTTAACTAATTGTTTGATTGCCTAATGTTAAAGGTATACAACTGAGTTTTCTATTGTTCTATAGTCTACACGCTGAATAAAGTTTTCTTTGCTCTTGCAATGTTTATACCCCATTCATGTGAATCGTGCATTCGGCAGGTCTTCGTCAACTCGTAAAGTCGGAAATTTCCAAATTTCAGTTTACCACCAGGAAATTGCACTCAAACAGCTGACCAAGTGGTTAATACCAGTGGTAAACTCGGGCGAGTTCCATGATACCCGAATTTACAAGTTGTGACATGTCACTGACCTTTCATCTTTTGTGGCGCAAAACATACTTTATTATGAACATGACGTGTCGTGAGACAAAATTACGCAAACCACCTGCATCAAAATAGAGAGGGTGAGCAATCTGACTGAATCTATTGCCTTGGATCTGATTGGTCCTGGTGTTACGACCTAACTATCGCACCCGAACGCTATCACTTCGTATGTACGACTTGGTCACATGATACATTTCTGACTTTACGAGTTGACGAGCACCTGCCGAACGCATGATAAGTTTCACTTTTGGCGAGGTTGTAATGAGTCTGACCTCCTTTGACTGACAGGCAGTTAGCAGATCGTATAGGCCAATCAACTTGAAGCATGATGTTTACACGCCTCCAGTACATAATTTTTGTTTTAAAAAAAATAGGCCCCATATGTATGGTTGGGTATCATTTGAATTAGTTTGATTCCGCTGCCAAAACCAACTGTAAAACAATGCCGATTCCTAAAAGGTGCCAAAAGCAATACTTAAAGGGATATTTCACTTTAGTAGCCTAGAACTTGTCAAAAATCAGCAGTCTTTACCTCTATCAAAAGTCATCTACAAGTAAACTAGTGACCACTGCTGTCCCTGTCGTCTGCTGTCAACACCACCATTCCTCCCACGTGTCAGGCTCCTCATTCACTTCCATTCATTTTGGGGAGCTAGTTTAAATATCATATTTATGAAGTACAAACAAACTATTGCTGTGAAGATTTCAATAAAGCAGAGAATTCTGAGTCAAAGGTACATGTTTTTTTGGGCATTTGATGTGTCTTTACAGATTTATGACCTTTGGAAAATAAAAGCAGATCCGGTCAATTTGTTGTAGGTTTGAGTGTGCTGTGTATCTTTGCCTTGCATAGAATGTTGGGGAGTAGTTACCTGTGGTTACCTATGGTTACCTGCAGCCTTAATGGAGGAAAGATTCTAAACATTCTGTGAGAAGTTGACAGTTGGTCAAACTACACCTCAAGTGAGAAATAGTTCCTATACTCTTAATTTGAAAATGGCAATTAGCTAAAAACACAAAAACAAGTACCTTTGACTAAGAAAAATATATTCCACAGAATAATATTGCTGTATTGTTTGTTTATTATATTTAGACTTAGTCCTCAAAATGAATGGAAGTGAATGAGTGAACCAGGGGGGAACAGCCTCTCAGATGCAACAAATGGCTGCACCTCACTGCTTACACACTGCTAAGTGCATGGATTCCGGTGCCTCATTTCGGTGATGCACATCATTCTGCACGGGTTGTATCAAGTTGTTTCTTACACCTGTGACAACCCAACATGTGTTTGACAACACATCTATTCAACACATTATAACTCACAGACCCTCCCTTCATAAGAACTTGTTGAGTGCTGGCCAACTCTTTAATGACATTAATGACAGACAGTGAGGCTATACAGTAGGCTACAATCTTCCCATAATAATAATAATAATAATAATAATAATGGGCCAATCTTAACAGTGGGAGAATGTGAATTCTCAATGCGGTCACGGGTCACGGAAAAGATTGAAAATCTCTTGTCCTAAACCAAAGTATTTAGGAAGCCACACTATATTCAACAAAGCCTTGAACAAGCAACAGTAGGCTAGTCTTTTATCCTGGACACAAAATATGGCTTTATTGATAAATAGGCTAATTGATTTTGAGTATTTTCATCATTAAGTGTCTTGCCTACCAATATGGCGCAATTACGAAGCCACTGTTGTCATACCAAAGAGGTTAGGTGAAATGCGTCATCAGTACCCAAAACATAACAAAAATCCCTTTAAAAAAAGATCTGCTGAATGACATTCCGAGTTTAAAACGTCAATACGTTTCTAAGACCCTAAACATGGCAAATATGTTGCTCAATCAAATAAGCCTTCTCCACTTTTAATGGCATATAAGCATTCATTCATTCATTTTCATATTCATTTCGTAGAGTCCCTGGTCTGCTTTTTTTCCAAGAGCTCGTGAATATATATATATATATATATATATATATATATAGAATACATATAGTCTACTGATATAGACATTAGTCTCATATGCACGCAATTTACCTCTTCCATCGGGCTTCACCTTAAAAATATGCCTATGTAGCCTAACCTCGTTTTAAAATCTGTAATTACATACTGCCTGTTCCTCTGAGGCAACTAGGCGGAGGCTATACAAATAAAAATACAACATCAACGTTTTCAGCGGAAGATCTTTTTTACCTTGTGTGCAGCAAATCGGTAAAGTGAGGTTTGACGTTTGACAGTCCGAAGCTGTTACTTTCTGTTTGACAACTCAAAGTGATTCCAGGAAGGGGGGTATAACACAAGGAGGCGTCTCATTGGCCAACATAAATGAGTCACACCCATATAAATAAAGAGGGCTGGGGCAAGTCCAAAGAGTGCTTCCGGGCTTTTTTAGAGGGTTGAATTAAGGGTCCACCTTTTGATATCGTTCAGTGGGTTCCACGCGTGGGAGGGAAGACAACGCCACACACAACACAAATTTAAATGAATAAAAGTTACAGAAAGGGGAAGGGGGAGATGATCGTTTGGGTGGGTTTTGTCCGTTGTATCATATGGAAGTAAAGTGATGCACTTCCGAACGGATCGATCTGCTGAGGTGAGGAAATTGTGTTTTAAGCACTCAGAAGACTGACCCGAAGCGGCTGCGCTCCACCACCTAAGAATAAATAAATACATGTGTAAACGCCCTCCCCGGCTATATGGGATCTATTGATATCAAGTTCTGTTTCCCGTAAAAATACGTCAGTGAATGTAGCCATTATTTCCCGTTAGGCTAATTGTTAGATTATCAACTGTAAAACGACTTGTAAATAAACGACAAAGAGATAAAGTAGCCTAAACGAGGATCCACTGCAGCAATTCTTACATTATCAGAGTAAACTATGAACCACAATAAACACATTTAGCCTACCTGTCAACGTGAAGTTTGCTCATCATGAGTGAGCTTGGACAATTATGAAATAGTTTGTGGGCTATATCAATAGCACAACTGTAGGAATCCTTTGTAAGTTTGGTGAAGATAAGATAGTAGGCGGGATTTATTGCCATTTTCACAAACAAGTAGGCTACATTGGAATTCTTACATGGTACACTTAATTACAAACACTGAATAGACACTATACACATACTATGTGAACAGGGTAGACACTATACATAGACTATGTATGCATTGGCCTAAGGAATAAGAAAAATGACACTTAGAACTTTGTATGTAAGGAAAAATTGCACATGAGCTGGCAAGATATTACATGAACATAATTTTGTAGGAAGTGTGTAGAAGTCCTGTGTGTGTGTGTGTGTGTGTGTGTGTGTGTAAGACCAGTGTGTGTATGTGTGTGTAGACCAGAGTGTGTGTGTGCGTGTGCACATGGGAATGGGGGGGCTCATTGAGTCAGAGTGTCTAGTAAACGTTGATAAATGTGCTCCTTCAGGTTATGATGCTCTCTGGCCTGTGGCACTGGAGGTTGTAATTTGGTATGTATAGTCCAGTATGTGAATAGTATGGCAGCAGTGTGACAGCCTGTACTTACAGTATGGGCAGCGTGAGTCTACTGTAGCCTACTTACAGTATGGGCAGCATGGATCTACTGTAGCCTACTTACAGTATGGGCAGCGTGAGTCTACTGTAGCCTACTTACAGTATGGGCAGCTTGAGTCTACTGTAGCCTACTTACAGTATGGGCAGCTTGAGTCTACTGTAGCCTACTTACAGTATGGGCAGCGTGAGTCTACTGTAGCCTACTTACAGTGTGGGAGTAGTGTGACAGTCAACTGTAGGCTACTTACAGTACAAGCAAAAAGAGGGAGGGCCCTCTAATATTTTGTTTTGCTTTAGGGCTGTATTTGTTTTTTGGGGGGCACGGTGTCAAGTTTTCTTTATTTCTTCCTCCTCTGGAGATGTTTGATGGTAGGTACCTCCCTACACGCCAGAAAATCATCTCGTGGCCCTGTCACTCACCCCGCCTGATCAGGGAAGAAAAAAAAAAAGAAGACCCAATGAGATGTCTTGCTTGTAAGCTGTGCGCAGATGCACTTCCTTATCATTTGCCCTCGAAATCAGAGGGGGAAAAAAAACATGGCTTCCTAGAAGAGAAAAAGATCTGTTAAAACAGAAACGACAATAGTCCATGATCATCAGCAGCCATCATAAACATCACCACAGTCCAGGCAGGCATTTTAGATGCATTTCAATAACCATAAACCAACAATTATAATCAATCAATAACATGAGAGTAGGAGGAAGTAGGAGGAGGAAGGAGAGTAGGAGGAAGGAGAGTAGGAGGAAGGTCCAGAGTATACTCGGGGACCGCAGCCACCCCAGCCACAAACTGTTCACTCTGCTACCGTCTGGCAAACGGTACCGGGGCATCCGCACCCGTCCCACAAACGACGAGACTCTTGAACTCTTAAACTCTGATGCTGTAACCCACACACCTTTACCCCCCACCACAGACACACACACACGCACACACACACACTGACTCCCGCTCTCCCCCTCACACACACACACACACACTCTCTTGGAAACATAGTCTGACACACACACACACACACACACACACACACACACACACACACCTCACTAGATTGCACTGTACACTCTTAGCACACTACATCCACCTTATAGTCAGGCATCCTTACACTAGCTAAACAGGATGTCGACACCGCACAGCTATACTGCACTACACATTATCTATTGTACATTTAGCCTTATTTACACTGTACTGTTATACTGCACTACACATTATCTATTGTAAATTTAGCCTTATTTACACTGTACAGTTATACTGCCCTACACATTATCTATTGTACATTTAGCCTTATTTACACTGTAGTTATACTGCACTACACATTATCTATTGTACATTTAGCCTTATTTACACTGTAGTTATACTGCACTACACATTATCTATTGTACATTTAGCCTTATTTACACTGTAGTTATACTGCACTACACATTATCTATTGTACATTTAGCCTTATTTACACTATAGTTATACTGCACTACACATTATCTATTGTACATTTAGCCTTATTTACACTATACAGTTATACTTATACTTATAATACTTA
>OMKL01129312.1:2990-13011 GCA_900302295.1 Parasudis fraserbrunneri
ACTCTGCCCCTTCTCCCTACCCACCCCAATCTGGAGGGATATTTTCTAATTGGAATAAAAAGCCATCTGAATGAAAAACGATAAAATGAACAGGTAGCAGGAGGCGAACGGGATGATTAACGATTAGTAATTAACTCCAGGGTCTGTTTTCAATTACAGTTCAGAGGTAATGGATTGTTTTTCTTTTGTTTGTTTGTTTTTCTACCCGACTCTAGACTCTTAATTAGCCTATCTTAGTTAGAGAGGGTCTCTATAGGTTTAGCCCAGAGGAAGTGGCTTCTCCTTGCCTCGTCCCCTTCCTTTGTTTGCCTCGGCTCCATTCTATCTGTTCTTCAGGTGTGTGCAATGCTGACGTCTGTGTAAAAATAGTAAATTAGTAAAAATAGTAAAAATACTACGTATGTCTGATTAAAAAGAAGCCTAGAATTAGCCTGAATTAACTCAATCAGAAACACAACTATATGTCATACAGGCTGGCACAAAACTTGCAGGTTCAAGACTGGAATGAGACTCACCCCAAGAGGCAACTTGTATATTCCTTGCGAGCATGAATGGCCCCTAAGTAAGCAATGTCAATGCCACTAGTAGGCTTATTCTGCTCAAAGGCCATTGCACGTACAGTATTTCATGTAAATCTGGAGGGGAAAGAAAGAAAAAAAGATGGTGTGGATTTTGTTGTTGTACAGCACGTTGTTCGACTGGTTCGACTGGTTTCTATGCTGTTTCTCAGGACATGTTGAGGATCGATGCAGCGACATGCAGAATACTGGCACGTTGAGCATTATTTTGGCTGTAACTGACTGAACACAGCAATCAATCTAAATCTTGTTGGCACATCTCGAAGACTTGCTGGTTTTAGTCCCTGTAACATCTGTAGATGAGATTTTCTTCTCTGATGGGGTGTCACCAAGTCAGTGTTATCAGTTGTTGCTTCTGGTGTGTTTCTCACATCATAAGCATTGCAACACTGCAGAGTTCCTCCTCACTGCCAGAGAAAATTAAATTAGATTGGTTGCCACGGGTGTGTGACAGTGTTACGTGATAGTGGTACATGATCAGAGTTTGTAGTCTCATTTCACTGTGATGTCCTCATCTCAACTCCTTTTGTCATTGCATCCAAACTGTCTGACACATAACTCACTCCATTTAGAAATTCCATTTTGTTTGGCCCTCCGTTCACACACTTTATTCTAACGAGATGCATGGAGATCAGACAAAGCCCTATAACTCCAATGGTGGGTGAAGAAATTCAAATAAATTGACTCTCGTTTCCCCTCAAAAACAGCCTCTCCAACCACTCAACACAGGTTATCAGCCTTATCCAGAAACAGTATTCTTTTGCATCCTTAATTCAATTTGCCTGCACTTGCCGGCCACACTCCCCTCCACACGCTCACTCCCAGCCCTGTATTTGCAATGGATATTATTTTCAAAGTCATTGCTCTGCTTTGTTGGAAGAGTTTGCAGCAGTTGAAATCAGATAAGAACTTTGTGCAGCAGATAAAGGAAGCTGCAATGAAACAGCTGAAACCGATGTCCCTGGACTCCCATCTCCTTTTGTCCCTGTCTGTTGAAAGATGGATAGTATACCACTTCTGGTTTAGTCATCCATCCTACAAGAAGAAAGAAATGTATTAAGAGTAAATAAAAGCTCTGTGTGTGTGTGTGTGTGTGTGTGTGTGTGTGTGTGTGTCTGTCTGTCTGTCTGTCCATTGGCCCATGTGTGTGTTTTCTTTTCTTTTAGATTAAGAAGCTCCCATAGCTTCCATAAAAATCCCATGTTGTGTTTGCAGGAGAATATTCTTTGGTTATGCTTAAAGTTATACACACATTAAGTTAAAGCGACAATGTGCATTTCTGGCACCTGCTGGCCACAAAAAGTGCTGTCTCTGTATTTTCAATACATTTCCCATGAGCCTCTTTGCTCTGTTGCCTCTGTGTGCTTTCTTTTTTTACATGCAGACTTTTTGCAGAGCAAATTCTTGGTTTCTTGGTGGTCGAGGTGGCTGCATATTTATTTTCCATTGTTGCAAAAAATACCCCGTGTTCTGTGCAGGAAGAAACTATCACGTCTCGTTCATTCAAGACATTCTTCTGGCATCGCGAAAAGGCTAAGCTGGTCACACCAGACCATTTGAGGCTAGAGCAGCAGGTGAGTGCTGTGTTGAAGTGCCGGTGGTCTCAATTAGCATTGTACAAGCTCTAGAACTTGATTCATTCATAGAAAAAAACAAAACATTGTCGCTTTAAGGTACTGGTCTGAATAAATCACTGGAAAAGAAGAAAAAGAATCATAATTCACATGCATTCGACAATATACAATTTCCTTAGGGTCTTAAGTTCATAAACCATACTATACCATACACTATATTCAAACAGCATGGAAGGACTATAAAATTGGAATTGGAATTGCCATTCATAGGCCATTTCTCAGGCAATTGGAGTGTAAAGTCATTATCATTACTGAATAGTAATAATATCCTCTGCAAGGCATAAGAGAGGCATTGTATTGATGGTGTATTCACCATGCAGTTATTCTTTCTCATATATTTCTACCAAAGAGTAGACCAAAAATCCCAAATAAATGCACTGAATGATTTGATGAGTATGAAAATGATGTGAATCATATACTATGGCCTTCACAGTCACCAAATCTCAACCCAACTGAACACCTATGGGAGATTTTGGACTGTCGTGTTAGACAGCACTCTCCGCCACCATCATCAAAACACCAAATGAGGCAATATCTTTTGGAAGAATGGTGTTCCATCTCTCCAGTGGAATTCCAGAGGCTTATGGAATCTATGCCAATGCACATTGAAGCTGTTCTGGTGGCTTGTGGTGGCCCAACACCTTTTTAAAGGGGAACTACACCCAATTTCATTCCTATTCCTATGGTCTGACATGTGAACATGAACTCTCTCCAAAATCTAAATGTCTTAAACGTTTAATTTGTGATGCCATCAAGTATAAAGTCTGAAGCTGCTCCATAGACACTGAGAGCACCCAGGGGAATGTTCTGAGTATATGTGTACATTTTCCCTTCTCTTAATTAAATAGCCTATAGTTGGAAATTGATGAAAGTAGCAGATGAACTCATCCACCATCTACTGTTACTGATGAACAAAAGATAAACAGTACTAGGCTAGTATTATTACACAGAATGTTATTAAGTTAATTAAGAATGGACATGCATTAATTAATGTGGAATTTTGAATAAATAGGACAAAGAAAATAAATATGTAATAATAACCACACACACACACACTTGAAAGATTTCTGTCCACATACACTACAAAAAAGCAATCAATAGACATTGGAAAATCAGCCAGATATTCAGAGACATTTTCATTACACATTACACTCAATTTACATTCAAGCTGGTACATCAACAAAATGAGGCAGATTAAAGGCACAATAATAGCCTACAGATGCTTCAAAAATACTAATCTGCAGTGTAAACTAGGCAGAGGAACCCAGCAGTAGAATGCTTAGGCACCTATTTATTGACGAAAACTGCTGAGACAAATTTGAGAAAATTAAGTGGCTAGTTAGGTAACTATTTTAACAATCATTCTGTCAGATTATAGTCACTAATTTCCCATCATAAAAGACTTTGGCGACAATAAGGCTGGCTAGCATAACGGTTTGACAATAAAGAGAGGGGGACCAGAGTGGAGAGCATCTCAGCCAATCGCAGTTCGTCACGCTGCGGGGCGGGGTGTTGCACTAAATTCACAGCCATGCTTATTTGGCAAAATTACATTCAGACATTTTCGTTTGAAACAACTTTCTGTCACGGGAGTGCCATGGTAAACTTGTTTTCTCTCCACTCCAAATAGGTTTGTTGTTGAGTTGATGCTCCATTGTCAGCAAATTCGTAATGCTATGCTTGCAATTGCTAGCTGGAATCGTTAGGACGCGGTGGGCGACGTGGGTGCGTTTGTTTTCTAAAGTCACATTTGGGGCTAAAGCTTACTGGCTAGTAAGACACTGACCAACATTGGCAGCTAGCAACTGCAAGCATAACATTACTAATTGACTGACAATGAAGCCTCAACTCAACAACAAACCTATTTGGAGAGCAGAGAAAACAAGTTTACCAGGCACTGACGACAAAAAGTTGTTTCAAACGAAAACTTCTGGATGTCATTTTGCCAAATCAGCATGGCTGTGAGTGTGACTCTTTCACCTGTTACATTTGGGCATGGATTAATTGTTTAAATCACTAGCATGGCTAACAAATGCAAATATATTGTAGTCTGCCCCATTGTTCTGATCAGGATTACATTCCCTTTTGCCTTTATGGTCAGAAACCCATCAATAGCAACATATGGACTCATCCTGTGTAATTAAGGCCTAATTGTTCCTGGTATGAGAGACTGAACCCCATGTATGATCTCTACACTTGATAGAATCCTCTTTTGACTGAATACTATTTTAGACTGATCATATGTGTGCATGGTTTTCTTTGGATTTGTTTGCAACAAATCACATTAATCACATTTTCTCTCACATACTGTATACTGTACACACATACAAGCAGGGTGTGAGAATCATATGTTTACTCAGAGGACTCCCACGCATAGCGCAGAGATATTCTCACAGCTACATAAGGGACAGCCTGCAGAGGTGGTGGGTTATCAGTCAGATTGACATATATCAGAGTTGGTCATGCATGAAGAGAGTTTTCACTGTCATCTTCTGTTTGGTCCCCTACAGACCCCTGATAGCTGCTTTGGCTAAGGGAATGGGTCTCCAAAACATTGCCCCCCTCCCCTCAGCGTTGAGTTACATGATATGAACAGTATTTGTGAGATTAGGGGGTGCAACTTTTACTGTCCAGCTCAGTTGATCAGGGGCATCGGTAGCCTGAAGGTTGTATATTAGTCAATGACGTGATGCCTACATTTTCTGTCCAACTGCATTTTTATCAGTTAAAAAAGGTATACATAAAGCACTTTATTTTAGTATTATTTGTAATAGATTTCTTTTTCAATTTGAGTATTTTTTTCTTTGTACAATATCATGAGAAAAATGCAAAATAATTTAGAGCATGTAATTTCACTTTGGTAATTATGCATTTATTAGTAATTTCTTATTTATTTAAGTATGTGTTAATCTATGACTTTTCATCTATTTTACCAGATGCCACTGCCAAGCAAAGTAAAAACCACTCACCATAGGCAGCGTGTTCATTTGTGTTCAACATTCCAAATACTCATCAGCAGTATGATGATTGTCAAGTTTAATGAAATGTTTGTTCACAACAAGGCCACAAATGTGTACTTCATTTGAAACTGTTTGTGATGAGCCATGATTACATGATTAGATAATACATGGTTCTGATCAAAATGATTTGATAATCAAAATGTATTTATTCCATTGTCAAGTTAAATTGAATGTTTGTTCAAAACTAAGTCGTGAATGTTTGTTGCACTTATAAATGTTTGTTATGAGTTTTTTATTAAAAAGAAAAATGTTTATGAAATGTTTGTGTTCATGAAAATTCTGTGAATTTTTTTATAAAATCTTGGTTAAATCTATTTTTTGTATGGAATTTATTGTTTGTTGATCTTTAAATAGATTTTTAATGATATGAAGTCTTCATGTCATTTGGAGCGACCACTCATCATATACTATATATACTAGACCAATAATAGCAATAACTGTATTAAATTAAAAATAAAATATAACATTTCTGTGGCTGAAATATGAATCACTGATAGAGTATGCTTAAGTGAATGGTATCTTTTTTAAAACATTTTTATAATTTTTATGCCATTTACAGGAAAAAGAAATCCGTTAACTACATTTAAGAAGGCGAGTGTGACATTATAGAACAAAAATATGAGATCATTATTTACAAAAACTCAAAAGAAATGCAAATACTTTGTTTCTATACACTTTATATTACTGAGAACTTGTAAAAAAAAAATGTAATCTTAAATCTTAAATCATGGTCCATTTTTTAAAGGCCATGGCCAATTCATGTAGATGAAAGAAAAACACACACAAAAATAACTTCATTAAAATTTTTAATTTAACATTTTTTATGTTTGAACAATTGCAATAGATATTCTAATGTTTTTGTATTTTAAAATTGGCCTGTTGAAAATCCTCATATATTGACCCATATATAGCCTATAACTATTGTTAAAAGTACACCATAAAAAACTACTGCTGAGGTGGACCCTGGTAAAATATGTGGAATATCCTCTGTATTGGGAAAGGCCATGCAAAATGTTGTGGTCAACTGGACACATTATTGCTCTTTGTAGCAAAGAAAGACAACATGCTTTGCAGCAGTCTTGCAGTGAGTGACAATATTTTTAGTCCAATCACTTTCAAAAAGCTGGCCGCTGGGTGCCGCTGTTGTACCCTAATCTCGATTGGCAGGTTACAGTCGCTGTCCGTGGTGCTGAAAGAGTCAACCGGCGTGAGCGTTTTACGAGAGAGAACGAGAGAGAGAGAGAGAGAGAGAGAGAGAGATGAAATATAGTTTGAATAAGGTACATTTAAATTGTGAGAAAAGAGAGAGCAAAACCTAGCTTTCTTTTAAGAAAGCACACGACGTCCCCTTTTTGAGAGAAACACAACGACAAAAACGTTGATTTTACACTAATTGTGATATGAGTGTCCCTCGTGGAAAGGGGGCTTCAATAAAAGCCGTAGATGGCGCTATGACGAAGTGAGCGGTGCTTGAGACCATCCGACGCTCCAGAATATCAAGCCTTGCGTCTGCCAGATTCCAAAGCTCGTGAAGAGAGAGGAGAGTAAATAAATGCCAGGCAACACGCGACTGATTCACCTCACTTTGCTACTTTGAAGAGACACATCCAGCACCTTGCTTGAACGTCTTGAGATAGCCTACGTTTTAGAGAACACCAATTTGGTCAGCAATTAATATTTAAAAAAAATTGTTCTCTTTTATATATAGGCTATGTGTTATTCAGATCAGTAGCTAACAAACGGACCACGGCTTGCAATGACTTAAGAATAGAATATGAGTCTGTTTGATGTGTGAGGTTTGAGTACTGCCGTTTCGAGAACTGACGGAAGATTTCTATCGGACTAAAAACTTGAGGTGTTGTATTTTTTTTATTTTTTTTTTTATTTCGAGCACATTGCCTGCAAGGCTGCCATCAGTACACACATGGACCTCTGAATAGGACGTGGCTGAGATGTTTCATTGCCTGAAGTTCCAGGTTTTGAGGTTAACGATGTTGGGGGTTGCTTGTCCAGTCGCTTATTTTGGAAAATGATTGCTGGCAACACCGACGGTAAAATAATGGTCAGAAGATGCCTAGTGACGTTCAAGCCGTTCAGGTAAGAGACACAAGATCTAATAGCCTATGATGTTTCTTATAGTTCACCTCTTTCAAGCATGTTGCCTGTTCTATGTGGTACCATATAGGCCTAGCCTGTGCATATATGAGTCAAATGATATAGCTAGATATCAGCCTTTAAACTACGTAGGACTACAGTTATTTTACCTTCATACTCTATATTGGTTGTCAGATAGCCCACAGCTTGTAGGATATGTTGCCATATAAAAGATCGTCACTTAGTCTGCCAGCAAGCTTTATAGAGTTCGAAAGTCCTGAACAAAGGTACCGCTATTTCTGACACTTGACTTAGTGAGCCTCAGCTGAGAGCGTGTATCTCTCTCTCTCTCTCTCTCTCTCTCTCTCTCTCTCTCTCTCTCTCTCTCTCTCTCTCTCTCTCTCTCTGTTGTGCGCTTGCATGTGTCATCGTTCGCGCAGACACGCACGTTTTCCTATCTGAGGAATCAGATTTATACAAGATCCATATGGATATAAGGTGTGCTCAACATAATTAAGGCCGTTATCAGTCAACCGCGTTTAAAGTTAGATTCCTATCGCATGGATGCCTCCATTATACCCGTTATACACAATCCTCTGTGCAGTTGGGCTTCGTTCGTAAACAGGAGATACAAATGAATGTCTTACATATGTGAACCACTGAAATACTTTATGGTCAACTGAGTCCTGCTGTGCCAACCTGTTCCATATGCCACTTAATAATGGTTGTTCTCCATGATTGAGGAATGGCAGTAAATCCCACAATGATACATCCTCTTTTCTTTCATACATCTTTGCACAGTGTAATGTGGTGAGGGTTTGCACTAGGTGGGCATTGATTTAGAGTTAACAGATGAGGAGCACAAACTCCATCCACTTGACTATATGAGACAGCTGATGGAACAAATAGGCTACATGTGATGACAATAATAATAATTATACTACTATTAATAATAATAACTATATTATTATTATTGTTATTAATAAGAATAATAATACATTTAATTTAAAAGCACTTTTCAGGAAACTCAAACATGCTTACGGAAAAGGAAAATCCATATTGCATTAATATAGCAGGGTTTTCCAAACAATTCCTCTTGGGTTTGGAGCAACAAGGCAGCAGCATTGTGGTGAGCACATGAAAAGACTCTGGTGGCTATGTGACCACATGCTGCATTGCTACATTGGCTTGATCTATCAAGGCTATCTATCATTCTAGTCAATGTCACTCAGGTAGTCAGAAATAAACTATCGGACAATGTAATGTAAGACTTGAGGATAAACATTGTGGTGAGGCACTGAGTACCAAACAGAAGTCATTCAGGATAAACATTGTGGTGAAGCACTGAGTACCAAACAGAAGGCAGTAAGGATAAACACTGTGGTGAAGCACTGAGAACCAAACAGAAGTCAATGAGGATAAACATTGTGGTGAGGCACTGAGAACCAAACAGAAGGCAGTAAGGATAAACACTGTGGTGAAGCACTGAGAACCAAACAGAAGTCAATGAGGATAAACATTGTGGTGAGGCACTGAGAACCAAACAGAAGGCAGTAAGGATAAACACTGTGGTGAAGCACTGAGCACCAAACAGAAGTCATTCAGGATAAACATTGTGGTGAGGTACTGAGAACCAAACAGAAGTCAGTAAGGATAAACACTGTGGTGAAGCACTGAGAACCAAACAGACGTCAGTGAGGATAAACATTGTGGTGAAGCACTGAGCACCAAACAGAATTGAGGATAGCCAGGACAGGAGCCCTTGCACAATGTCACAGGTTTTATGTACTGTACCACATTCAAAATATATTTCACATTAGATTTTAGACTTGGAATGGCTGCCATTCTAGTCTAAATGGGATGATACATAGGACATTTGCTGGGCAGTGAAAATAATAGGCTAATGATGATGATGATGATGATGATGATGATGATGATGATGATAATAATGGACATAAAATCTACATTGATGACAAATGTATGGAACACATGGCGGAAAAAATATTGTTCTTCATAAATTGCCACTCATTGATCCAAAATGTTGATCAGAATTTTGGCCCTATTTCCTTCTCAATGATGTTGTCCTTTCTCAGCACAATCCATACTGCGCTCCATACTGGATACCCAGCTCCTCCTTAGTTCACCACAAAACTAATTAAAAGTTAATGAGGCCACTGTAAAAAGCAGTGGAAAGACTCCAATCAACAACATCATTGGTAAGAAGGAAATAGGGCTAGAACTTACACTTGAACTATAATGACAATGACATCCAAAGCAATCAGAGCCTCGTAACCACCCAGAAAAGTTTCTTGGAAAACACCAGGCTCCACCTACATCACCAGTCATCCACGCTTGGTAGAACTCCATTCACTTCAGAACCATCTACCTGGGGGCGGAATCAGATAAGTGTGTATGTGTGAGCAAGCCAATTAGCTGATAGCAGATCTCTTCTTCTGATCCAATTATAGAGAGCAGAGCATTTACTTTAAGCCTGTTAATTAAAGACTCGTCAGGCAGAGCCTGGGCCTAATCCTCCCATATCACCCATCCAACACCGCTTCGAAAAACAGCTAAACGATAAGAGAGGAAATGATCACTCCGGGACAGGACCGGTATATATGTACAAACTGAGGAAGCCTCTGTCTCTTTCCCTCTGTTCTTTCTATCGTTCTATCATTCACTCTCGTGCTCATTT
>OMKL01129744.1:3226-15562 GCA_900302295.1 Parasudis fraserbrunneri
GCACACACACAGACACACACACACACACACACACACACACACACACACACACACAAAGAATATTGACAATACAAAGAAGACAATGGAAAAGGTGGTAGGGGGCTGGAATCACTGAAAGAAGTATTGGAGGCTAGTGCCCAGAAAACTTAAAATCTGTAATAAATAAATAAATGAAATTATTATCATACTTACTCTGCATTGAAGCCGTTGACATGCAGAATTCTCATCTGTTTGACTATGGTGCTCTTCCCTGATTCCCCAGCCCCTGAGAGAGAGAGAGAGAGAGAGAGAGAGCGAGAGAGAGAGCGAGAGAGAGCGAGAGAGAGAGAGAGAGAGAGAGAGGGGGGGGAGAGAAGAGAGAGAGAGAGAGAGAGAGAGCGAGAGAGAGAGAGAGGCAGGGAGGCAACAAGAGAGACAGACATTAGTTCGTAGAAAAATATCATAATATTTACAGGTTATCAGGGATGTACTGGTATCTGTATGCTCTCTTGTTAAAGACAATCAAAGTTTCAATCAAGAGCTTCATAATCAACTTTCAGATTTGGATGGCGATTTGTGCTTTTCAGACTTAAAAATGTAACTGTGAAAAAGATGTTGAAACAGACAGACAGACCGAAAGAAATGTTCTCATTGACCTGTTGATTACTTTGAAGCCCCTTTGACCCCTGGTAGCCTGCACTGTGTTAATGTTGACATGCGGAACAACAGTTAGATAGTTATGACTGTCGGTCATACTGTCGGTCATTTACTGAACAGTCTAGACTTAGACCATCAGTTTCAGGGGCCCTTGGACAAAAACGATTGAGATATATAATATATTTTCTCCGTTAAATATAATAAGGGCAGGGTATCGGCACTGATTACCCGATACGATTTCGACTCACAAAGTCCCGATTCGATTTTAGTCGATTCGGTCTCGATTCAATCAGGCTTGATGGTGCTGGTTTCATGGGGGGCCGGCCCCCGCCATTGTTGTCAAAAGATTCAATTTGATGATCTGAGTTTCTGTAGTAGTTCAGCAGAAGCTCAGCGCAAAGCAAACTAGAGACATCTGCAGGACGGGGAGGCGCGCTAGAAATAACGTTTAGTGAAAATCTTCACTCATCCACTGAAGAAAGGCATAGATTAAAAGATCAATCTTGGGATTTTAAGAACAGATTCGATTGAAATGAAACGATTCGATACAGATGTTTTTCGATAGATCCCGGCCCTGAGATCGAACATGTGTCTATGTGTTAAAAATGCAGCGAATCAAGTTACTTTGCTTTACTAGCATGTTACACGTTTCTTGGTACCTTATTTTAGCCTATATAGTGATAATCACCTGCTATACCATTACAGTCACCTGTTGTTTGCAACCAATATGTCTGTGATCAAATACTATGAATATTAAATGAATGAATGGGAATCATAGGGGCATGAAGCGTTTATTCATTATTATTATTATTTATTTATTTATTTATTTTAAATCATCCTCCTTCAGCATCAAGCAGAACGTTGTTTATTTAAATTGATTTGAGGTGATTTAGCCAAGGATTATGCAACATGACGTGATTACCCCTATGACTCCCATTCAGCAGCCAGAGGCTAAATTCGGCTGATGTTTGTGTAGCGATTATGAGATAACCAAACCGTGCGTTACAGTTTCACCTGGTTCTAAGGGGTGCTTTCACACCTGCCTTGTTCGGTCAGGTCGAACAGAAGCCTGGAGCGTTTACATCCCTCGGTTCGGTTCGTTCGGGGAAGTCTGAACACCCCCCCCAATCGAACGCGGGTTCCGCACCGAACAACCACACCCCGGGTCCACCTGTCTGAGGTGGTTTTGGGCCACTTCCGACCACGTGAAGCCTGGAGCAGCTTGTTTGAAATACGAACGCAATGGACCAAAGGATGGAAAACACCCCCCAAGGACTGTGCATTTAACGAAGCTGATTGGCCGGGTTTTTGTTGACATTCTTACGTATTTCTCCATAAATGTGCAATTCTTCATCATCCCAAGCTTATTGTTTTTGCTTTTAGTTCCAAAGTAGGTCTAAATAGCCAAATGATATCATTCTAAACTAATACCAAATTACATGCATAAAGTGAAAGTAGACATTAGCAAATAATTTATCGCCAACGGTGATTTTAGACAACGTAAATAGTATATTGTAAAATTTGTGCCAACGTGGAAACGACAAGATTCTGTTTGCTCACATATCATGTTTGTTACGATTCAAAATGTCCAATAACAGGCTGACCTGCATGATCACATGGCTTTGTTTTTAAAGGATGGTTCATTTGTCAATTCAGCAATGTGAAACAAAACCAAACCAATGGAAAAACTGCAACAACATAACAATTTCACCTCTGATTCAGACCATTTCAAACAAACTATGGCACTTGATATCTTGGAGGCTATTTTTGAGGTTAGGTTGCAGGGTTTCAACGGGAGACATAACTGGGTGTCATCAGCATAGTATGGAAGGTAACAGTGGCCGTGTCTGAAGTCCCTCAGAACCTACAGAATCAGACAGAGGCTACTAACCCTTCTACCCATACTCTATGCTTTTAGAACCTACTGTTCAGTAGGTTCACCCAGTAGGTCAAAAATCAGCGCTGTGTAGCAGGGAAGTTACATTTTTGTCCCACCCCGTGTCATGGAAAAAGAAATCACATTGCATGTTATTAGTGTCAACAGTAGCAACATGCAGCATCTAACTCGGTTGGGCGTTACATCGTTTGTGATGAACAGACGAAAGTAAACACGACATCGACTTACACTTGAAAGGCGCATTGTCCGCATGGGGGGTTAAATTGTCCGTTTCCATGATTGTTTTGGTTGTAAAGTACGTCAGTGAAGTCACGCCTTTCATTGTAATTTTTCGGAGTAAAGTATAAATCCACTTCCTGATAGTAACCATGCTAAGCATACTCAATAAAACCCGGAAGACAGCAGGCATCTGGCAATTTTAAGATTACTGAAGGGGTACCCCAGAGTACTGAACCTCCATTCTGAAAAGGCCGTACTGTGGGAGTTTTCAAACACGACAAATACGTTTATGAATGACATAGCCAAGTGGCAGCATACAGCGGGAGAAGAGAACCTCGGCTCGAGCCGTGTGGGACCCCACAAGTGACATCGGCCGAGGAGTCGATTTCTGCGATGTTGACTTCTGTATATCTGTTACAACTGTTCATATCGGATTACAGCTGTAGCCAATTCTGTGACACATTTTTCAGCTCCGCGATCCATAATGACTTGTTTGTATCATTATATATGTAATGGTACACTTGCACATGAAGCACAGAGGGGTACTGTACTCATGTCTGTGTGTCTGTTGGTCTGTCCATCTGTACATAACCACGATAACTCGCAAATTTATAGTTATTTGGCTCAAACATGGCGGATGGATTGACAGTCAGCTAAGGACCTGCACTGTTGATTGTTTTTTTTCTTCCTCTCCCAAATCAGTCAAACACTGATGTCACAGATCAAGGTCAAAGTTTTAGCCATCGGTGTCGCACTGAAGGACCAAGATGGCCACCAACAAGGTTTCCGACCGAGGGACGCTGGGTGAGGACACGAGCGAAGCTGACACAAGTGGAAAGTCTCCGTCTACTTCGGTATTATCCGAAAACATTCACAACCGGTGGGCCGGTTCAAAAGTCATTGCCTGCTGAAGCACGGGTGCAGCATCTCCGAGTGCCATTTAGAGAGTCCGTTACCCACACGTAGACTTATTTGCGGCGCGCCAATCACAATATCCGGCGAGCCCACCACAAATGGACTCCCCGAAACTGATCGAACAAAATAAAAAGTTCCTATTGTGCTGCGTGCGCACATCCTTTCTATCTGCTACTCGACTCCACATCCTTTGCGACTCTCTGTCTGCTGTCGCATGTTAAGTAAGAACCTGTGGGAAACACTGGAAATATGACCCGTGTCGAACCACAACGTATTATGTGACGATACACTGTAAACCAGAGGTTCTGAAACTTTTTCATGGCGAGGAGCCCCAAATAGGACACGTAATAGGTCGGGGACCCCCAATTTGATAAGATCTTGTTCGAGGGACCCCCATCCGAGAAGATATTTGTTGTTAGATATGAATACATTCCAGAATTCAGTAACTGTCTTTACTGTAGGTGGGGAGATAACAAGAGGAGAGAGTGAAACCTACAATCAGAGTGGTCTTTCTTATACATTCTCTCACCGGGGTGAACTTCTAATGAATAAAATATTAGTGAATTTAAACAATTTTGTGTCAGACCACACTTTGAGAACCCCTGCTGTAAAACAAGGTAGAAAATCTGCGCTCTTGACTCAAGGCTTACCAGGAGTAGGCCAGGTACATGAGGCTAACAATAATAGTCCAATGTAGGAAGAAAAAGCCTGTACACTGACAAAAGAGATTGACGCTGACAAAATCTCTTCAGATGCAAAAATAGATCATGTATTTACATGGTGAAAAAAAAAAAAGATTAAGAGCCTACTTATACATTTTGTCAGTGTGCAGGCTTTTTCTTCTTACATTGTGACAGTATACTGTTACATGCCTCTTCCAAAGTGTTAAGACTACCTGTCTTGTCGTGTCAACATTTATTTCTGTAGCGCCTGAAATGTAACGAGGGTTTAATGTTTGTGTGAGCTCTTACACCTAAATGAGGTTTAAATTCTGGTTCAGATCATCTAGCAATGCTAGAATATAAACCTGATTTGGGTGTAAGGTAATGTTTGGCTCACACAAACATTTTGTGGCCTCATAAAGTCAGAGCCCCGATCACTGTCTATGGAGCAGCCCCAGATTTTACATCCCGGTTACATAGCAGATTGGAGGGGTCTCTCTCTCTCTCTCTCTCTGATTTCTAGCTTTAGGAGAGAGTGGTGGGTGTTCACAAATACTGACTGAACTGTCCTGGGGCACAGGAAGAACATATGTGAATTCTTAAAATGGGTGGCATTCCCCTTTAAGCCATGTCTGAAAGCAACCCTAAAACCCCTGCTATAACAGGATAACCAGTGAATCATTTATTCCTCTGAAACTTCTCCGTTCTGTATGCGGAATAGTCCATAAACAAATGCCCCAAAATATCATTAAGTCACTAATAATGGGTTTGAAAGTCCACTGTTCAATGAGAGAGTCAAACTGGATAGATTATATAATAACAAGGCAACTTCATGGCAGACATCTTTGTTTTGGTTTTAATGCGAGTTCTGTTCTGCTTTCCTAAAGTCACCACAACTTCCTCCCAAGCATAAATACTGGCATGTCATTCAATATGTCTGCTCGCAGGCTTTCCTCTAATCAAACATGATCGTTTTCGTGGAGTACACTGTGACTGTTTTTGGTATGATGATCTTTAGGCCGCATGAGTAAGACAATGTACATTGTCAGTTATTAGACGATCATTTTCATTCTTACATAATAAAAACTAGGCCCACAGGTGTCTCTCATTGGCATAGCCTACACAAAACAAAGTCAGTCAGTCAGTCGCGCGCTCTCTCTCTCTCACACACACTCACTCACACACACTCATTTAATGTAAGAGAACACACCCACCCACACATACACACACCCAACCACATAGCGAGTCTCATGCAATTCAAGCTCCCAAGATTAGACTGAGTTTGTTTGTTTTTCAAATCACACAGATCAATGACATTGGTTGGGCCACACATATTCAAGCACCGAGTTATGATAGCAATGAATTAAGTCTCCTAACATCATGTGGAGGTTAGCCTACACTGTCAATTCAGAACGATACGACTAAACATCAAGGTAATGTAACATTGTAGCCTTTTACTGAAAAAGATACTGTTTACAATGTTGCACAAAACAACATATTTCCCCCACAAAACACAACACATAAGGCTATGGCAGGAGTAGATCCACACACTGAAGAACGAGGCCTTGGCTGCTAAATCAAACTTACCCAAAAGTAGTAGTCTGTGTGTTGCTCTGTAGATCTGTTTATCCTTCTGAAGCTGCTTCTCGATCTTTTTGTTTGCCTCTCGTTGTGCCTTCTCCTCATTTCTCTGATCTTCGGTCTTACTGTTGCCCAAACAACCCATCTTCCCGCAAGAAAAAAAGGGGGTCCAGGGGAGGGGGGGACGTGGAGGAGAAAAAATAAATAAATAAACAAAACTATTCTAGATCCCTCGTTTGACCCACGAATTTGGGAGCAATGTCAACGACATGTATACGGTCGGATGTTTATCGACTGATCCAAATACAGTCCGTTTTGTAAGGTAGTTTCCCCGCGTTAGAAAATTATGTGTACATAACGCGTATTTTCAGTAGATCTTTGCTGTCAGAAAAAGGGCAGGATACTGCTGATGACGACACCAAGGCCGCCTTCTCAGTTTGCCGAATTCTGTTTCGGGGTTTTTCCTTCTTCACGTGCAGTTTTTCATGTACCAATGCAATTTGTAATCCAAAATTTTAAGGCTAATAGAGGATTTTACCTCTGTGGCTTCCAAATGGAGGGAGCGCAAACAACCTATTTTGCATCTCCAAAGCGCGGCCCGGGTCTTGCGTCTCACTGTAGCCCGTGACAGGGACCCAAACTCGGCATGTCAGAATAGCTCGCCTGTGTAATGGCTGGGGTCTTTTTGACACGTGTTATAATAAACATTTCTATAAGAATACCAATATTTTCTATGTATTTCCGTGAAGCCTGTCTTCCTCCGCGCAAAGACGGGCAACTAGGACAGGGAGGAAAAAATATTTACACTTAAACGAACTACATGTGTAATATTTCCATTGCTTCCGTCTTCATCCAGCTCCCTTTTATATGTACAAAATCTCCAAAAATCTCGAATTAGACTCCGGTTTTTCGTCCTGATCCACGAAATAATTCAATTTTCCCGATTTCCCCCCTTATTTGTGATGGCTGTTCCTTGCTGGTTTTTTCTCAATCCAAAGGGCCTTCTCTGCCCTCGCTTTTGTTGCTGAAATGTGTATCCCCCCCTCACATCACCAAGCCTCCGAATTGCGCACCGATAGTCCCCAACTCATTCTCGGGTCGGTTCCGATCCCTCTAAACGTGACAAATATGTGAAAATCCTTCGAATTTTCCCCGTTTCTTGCAGGTAAAGCCCCGCTGTCAGTCTCAGTTTTTATATTCCTTTTGAATCCGAATGGTAGGTTGAGACTACATGTGCATTTACATTCACAAATAGGACACAGGTTGTAACAGCACATTCCACCGTGAAGGCCGCTTCCTCCCGGGCTGGTCGTGGAAGGTTAAAGATAGGAATAACCAATTCTTGAAGGTATTATTTTCCCCCTTTTCTCCGGGAATAGTACATTGAGATAGACAGCGCTGAAGAGACGGGGTGGGGCATACGGCGCTCATTGAACCCTGGGAAGGACCGAGAGCGTTTCATCACATGATCGCACTGAACGTCAGCATGGCCATATTCTGCGGAGAAAACGGCGCCCTCTTCAAAGAAACGACAGATTTGGGACCCTCGACACGGGGCCTGTGGTGCTATTTAAGGGCCATTCTAAGAAACGACAGTTTGGGGAACCTAAACACATATGACAACGGCGATGTAGTCCTTCGACAATTACAAGACCTTGCGGAATTCTGGAAGGTGTGCTTCAGTTTTTTTGGACGGGAATTATCACCGGAGGGAACCTTGAGAGAATACCTAGCTAGAAATGTTATAAAACACAAACTGATTTGAAATCCCTCACTGTTGTTTGTTCTACTCCTCTCAGTTTGTTTGTGTTTGAAGAAATAGAGCTTTACTATTACTTTCCATTTATTATTTTCTACCATTTATTTATTTTGTCTTCTGTTGTTTAATCGCATGTGGACATGGCACATAATATATTCTATTCTGTTCCACTCTATTCTATTTCATTCTATTCTATCAAAATAGGCGAAAGACACTAGAAAATGATATTGTTGATTACAAATAGCTTAATGTTGTATGAGAAAACAATGACCAATAATTTGTTTAGCTTTGGACAAACACGTATTGTCTCTGTTTGACCACCTGTTAAGGATCTGCAGCATCAACAATGTTATAAAAATGATTTTAAAATTACTGCAAAACAAAATCCCCAACCTAATTCACACATAAAGGGGCAATTCATTATTTGAACTTATTAAAAAGGGGAAGATAAGTCGAGCAAGTATAGTCTTTTTCTGCGATGCCCTGCTAGTTACACACCAAAGAGTTCTTTACACATACATCCACATGTGGTAGATGCCCAATACAACCACAGTCTTGTACTGTTGGCTGGAGCGGTTGGGGGTTAAATGCCTTGCTCAAGGGCACTTCAAATGTAGTTGTCCCCTTCTGTCAAATATTTCTGCTTGTCCACGGGTTCAAACCGATGACTCTCCAGACACAAGCCCACTTCTCTACCGCTGCAGATGCATATTTTAGGCTACCTTCTTTTAAAGGGATAGTTCAGATTTTTGGAACCCTGGCCCTATTTCTTGGGTTGACTGAGGCTCACTGAGATGTACTTTGTGTTGCACTGTGGAGTGAATTTCAGTGAGCCTCGGTCAGCTTGTACAGACAGGAGCTTGACCCCATTGACTTTGCATTGGTTTGTGGCTAACTAGTATGAGGAACAGCATGGATTGTGCTGAGAAAGGACTCTCCCGATCAACATCATCATTGGTGAGTAAGAAATGGGGCTAGGGGTCCAAAAAGAATCAGAACTATCCCTTTAAAGTTATAGTTACTGTATGCCCATTCCTCTTTTAGGCTCTCTCTTGTTTTAGGCTACACATTATTTTCTTGTTCTGTTCAACAGGTGGCACAAAGCACTTACACTTACTTACACTGAGTCAACTTTATCTCCATGTCATGCACCAAGGTGCCCAGCCCACATGGGCTCACAAGACAATGGTGTACAACATAAAGAAACTAATTATTATTATTATTATTATTATTAATCTAGATTATAAATAGAGTGTTTTGTCTCTTCTCCTAAGCTTTATGAATACAATTTACCACAACAACAAAAAACACTTTCCTAAAACACTTTAGTCTTTTATAATCATCCGTCCAAAAGAAATGTACATAGATAGAAGACATTTTACTAAAGAGTACGTTTCTTAATTCATCTTATAAGGGACGAAAACATAAAATGGATCTCTTTTTCAATCTCCCAAATCACATAACAAACAAAGTCTTTCCTCCTCTGGAGTACCACTGAATCTGCCCGTTTCTATGACGCATTGTATTGCACCTTTTGGATAGATTATGCACAACGTATGGTTCTGAATTATACTTATTCCTAATGAGACAATATGTTCTTAATTTTATTTTCTACCACACGTCAACAGACCGTCTTTCTTTATACGTACGGAATGCGCTCGATGAACCGTAAGGTGCATTGGAATAAAAGTGCCCACCGAATGGCATGTACTGTGTAGAAGTTATACAATCCTTAATAGGCATGCCTTTTTTTGATGATAGGTCTTTCAAACACAAGGGGGCAGTAGTCTCCTGTTGTGAGCAGCTAGCTTGAGGTCGGTGTGCTTTCATTCATTCAGCTCTGGGAGATTCGACTGCAGTCTGAGCACTGAGGTGAGTACTTATGCTCCAGAAATAGAATGTGAGACACATTATCTTGCCTTTGTCAAAAGACAGTAATAAAAGCTGACTGAAGTGAGTGAAGTCAGTTTGTTCACAAATCAGATTCAGACTGTTTAGACTTTTTAATTTTTTTTAATTTTATTTATTTAATTCATTCATTTATTATTATTATTATTTGTACCTTTTAAGTAGGCAAGCCAGTTAAGAACAGATTCCCATTTACAATGACAGCCTGGCAAGAGGCAAGAGACCCATTGAGGGCTGGGGGTTAAAGGGGATTAAATACATGTACCTAGGTAGAAGAATAGGTCCTGTCTGGCTCCACAGAGCATTCATCCTACAAAAGTCTGAGAGCTCTACAATGAAAAAACGACATTGAACCCAAACAGATGTCCATATTATTTAACTTGCGTGCTGTCAGGGTGATGACAGGTGCTACATCTCCTATGCACAAAGAAACCTTTAGGCATAATAAAACACAAGTATACCCTAAAATCTCCATTGAAATGAAATGTGCTTCCGAGCAATGCACTCGTGAGAAGAAGCTTCCAAGCAATACACTCGTGAGAAATCGAGGCCTTCTTTGAGTTTGCTCCAGTGGAGATTTTGGCGTATGCTTGTACGTAATGGCTTTTCAAAGCTGTACATTTTGACCTTTGATTGTAGAGCCACCATTTGGCCAACCGGTGTTAAATTTGATGTGAGGTATTGGCACACCAATATCTTTCGTTGTGGCAAATTTCATGTCTCTATAATGTGATTATTGCAAATAGCACCACCGTGTATTGGAATAACACAAAACTCTGCACATCTCTTCCCCATCATGGAAGAAACACGTGTATGAAGTTTGGTGCAGACAAAGCGTGTTCATCAGTAACACTTCACTTCCTGTTTACAATACTGAAATTCGATTGGATATTGCGGTCATATGGTTTGGCCTAGCATCTTTCAGAACTACACAGTTTGAGATGTTCGTCCCTAGATGCCATACAGCAGGTTTCGTGAGAATCTGGTGGAGAACTTAGGAGTAGCCTACTAGGGGAAAAAGTGATTTTCAAAAAAATAAGCAAAATGGCAGAAATGGGTGGGCCTGTCTGCAAAGTTGTAGACCAAGAAAAGCTGTATATCTGCACAAAATTGTATGGCAGTTGGACTTATGGTGTATGAGTTATGGCTTTTCAAAGTGACATTTGACATTTTGACCTTTGATTATAGTGCCACCACTTGGCCGATTGGTGTGATATTTGTTGTGATGCGTTGGCATACTGATATCTATCACTATGGCAAATGTCATGTCTCTATCATGTGCTACGTCGTGGCAAACCAAAATTGTGTGACATTTTACGGGACGGACAGACGGACAGACATACCGAATGACCGACTTCTACTAGCTGCTTGTAGTATAAGTAAAATAAAAAAGATTTTAAAAGAAATCACCAGGTCAGTCAGAGTGCAGCTTCACTGGATCATTTCAACGTGTTTTGGCTCAGTGATGTTAAAGTCAAAACGAGATGTATCTGTTAGCGGGCTAAAAGCTCTTACACTCTGTATATTTGATTCCCCCTGTGCATCCGTGGGGTATTGCGGTGGGCTCTGCTAGCGAGTCGCGTGCTGACCTGGTATTCTGTGAGGCTCTAGGGTCAATTAGCATAAATCTCTGAGGAGCAGCAGTCCATCAGCTAGACTAAAAACAAATCAGTCAGTTCCCCGCAGGAACCCCGTATCTCCAATTCAGTTGATTTTATTGTTTTTACGGTATTTATATATATATATCTAATCTCTCCCAATGCGGAAAATCCTGGGACCAAGCGAAGCCATCGTAGTGGATTGTGAAATGTGAAAAGCACTGTATCAACGGGGGGAAAAACAACCTGTTTGTCTTAATTTCATTGCTGAACTCAAAAATTAAAAAAATTAAAAAAGGCTCAGAAGTCCTTGTTATAAAACGCTTCTCATGTTTCTTTAGCTTGCTTGCCCATATGATGGGACAGTTTCAGCTAATGTTTCTTAATAGTCAGAACTGACTGTATAGGAAACTGACTCAACTCCTCCCCCTTGATGTGATGGAACGGCTTGCAGCATCTCTGAAGGCAGCGACTTATTTTAGCACTTTGCCTCTTCTTTTATAGGAAAACAGGCAGGAGAGTGGGCAGCCGGCGCTATTTATAGGAGAGCCGGCAGTCCTCCGTCCCGTGTACTTTTTATTTATAGGAGAGCCGGCAGTCCTCCACCCCGTGTACTTTTTATTTATAGGAGAGCCAGCAGTCCTCCATCCCGTGTACTTTTTATTTATAGGAGAGCCGGCAGTCCTCCATCCCGTGTACTTTTTATTTATAGGAGAGCCGGCAGTCCTCCGTCCCGTGTACTTTTTATTTATAGGAGAGCCCGGCAGTCCTCCGTCCCGTGTACTTTTTATTTATAGGAGAGCTCGGCAGTCCTTCGTCCCGTGTACTTTTTATTTATAGGAGAGCCCGGCAGTCCTCCGTCCCGTGTACTTTTTATTTATAGGAGAGCACGGCAGTCCTCCGTCCCGTGTACTTTTTATTGTATAGGAGCACGGCAGTCCTCCGTCCTGTGTACTTTTTATTTATAGGAGAGCCCGGCAGTCCTCCGTCCCGTGTACTTTTTATTTATAGGAGAGCACGGCAGTCCTCCGTCCCGTGTACTTTTTATTGGGCCCTGCAGCGGATACAGTGAGACAGAGAGGCAGGCAGGTGAGCAGAGATAGATGCAGCGGACACTGGATGTATCTATGTATTTATATGTAAATAATGTTATTTACTCTT
>OMKL01131563.1:0-11654 GCA_900302295.1 Parasudis fraserbrunneri
TGTTCCCATTCCTTTCAGCACAGACCTGTATTTAAAGGTTTCTATTCCAAAAATGTTACCTGTTTTGGAAAAAGGAAACCTTACCTGTTTTGGAAAGTTTTTTTGTTTTTTGTTTTTAAACTTGATGTGCTTTCATATCTTGTTCAGAAATTCATACAATTGCATCCCCAAAGGTCTTACTATTATGTCACAAGATAGCTAATAACTCATAATATTCCATAAAGAGTTTTCCCTACATGCCTGAAATCATTTTCTAACAGTAGGCGTTTAATTAATAAAACAATAATACATGCAGTAAATACGGTGAGAGTGGCTGATATTTCTCAAGCAGGGAAACTCCAGATTGCTTAACAGTTGTGATGATTGTGTCAACTCACCAGGGATGCGGTGATCACAGTGGATCGCTATGCTGGCAGAGAGACTGATGAGTTCCAGCCTCAGAAACGCACCAAACTGTACGGGATCACCACAGCCTATGCCGACTGTCCTTCAGGTAAATACACCGACTTGCCCATTCGAAAAGGAACTATAGAAAAAACATAGACATTCTAAATGGGCCCCAGCGTATATATCCTGTTGCAGTGTTTTCTAATACAATAGTTAACAGGAAGTAACCTTGGGCCCAAGGTGTTCCCCTAGCAACAGAATTCTACTGAAAAGGTCTGTAACAACGCATTATATAATAACACCGCATTATGTAATAACTCGACAAAATTTAATAAATGTTCACTTCATTATGTAATAACACCCACATTTTGTAATAATCTGCCGCATTTTGTAATAAACAGCCTGAACGCAATATATAATAAATTTCCCGGCATTTTGTAATACATTATTACATATTGTTGTTATAAAGTGAGGAAGTTGCACTTTTTTATGATGAAAATGTAATAATACGGTGCATTATGTAATAACCAACCAAAATGGATGTCTTCATCTGTACACGTGTTATATTTTTAACAATTAAGAAAAATTAAACGTCCCAAATATTAAATTAGACTGGTGTTATAGTCAACAATGAACATTTATTACATTTTGGCGAGTTATTACTTAATGCGTTGTTACAAGGTCTATGGACTGTTTCAGTGGAATTGTGTTGCTAGGGAACAGCTTGGACTACATTCGATTTCCTGACGCAGTGTTTGCTAATATCAACAACTGACAGGAAATCAAATGTAGTCCATTTAGAATGTTTATATTGTCAAGTTGAAACCATCTATAGTAAAACGGTGGGGGGTTTTTGTACACACTAAAGAGACTTACTGTAGAAATACTGCAGTATTTTGTATGTGGTTATTTCTATAGGAATTCACTGTAGTGTTTCTATATAGTAATTAGTGCATATAGGGAAAAAAAGTTCATTTTCGTCTAAGTGTCCAGTCACATTCATACGGTAGTAACAGGACCATATGTGTCTCTAAGGTTGTTTGTATCTTCTCAGGGTTTTTAATATCTTCTTTTTAAATCTTTTAACTATCCAGGGCAGATTTACTGAGCACAACTTGCTCTTTTTGATGTATAGTTTCATGCTCAAGACTCTGCATTTTATTTATTTTTTTTACCATATGGGGTATTCTGTATCCACATACATTCTTGAAGAATTTGATATGTGGAAGAAAATAAGCTTTTTGGAGCTTCCTTAACCCATTGTAAACTGGAAAATAGGTCTGTTTTATGCCATTGTTCACAAACATTACCAATGCAAACAAATCTTTCACAGCTACAAAATCCAGCAACTTAAAAAGTCATGTTTACCTGTTGTCTAGTGTTAATCCTTGTATCACAAAATCTGGCAGAGAATAACTCCATGTCTCCATCATTGGTGGTGGGTGGTGGGTGGTGAGTGGTGGGTGGTTGGTGCTTGGTGGTGGGGCTACCCATTTGTTTACGTTTGGATTATGGATTGGGCCTTTAAACCTTGTTCTTAACTAATAATTTTTTTCATTACTGGAGATCTCCCTTTGAAAACAGATCCTAGGCTAGTACTAGAGGCCTAAGCCACATGTGTACAATCAGCCCTCTATATATTACATCTACCTCTGATGCAGGGGGGCCCCACGAGAGACCCGGTTCTCAGAAAAATGCTGTGACGGTTGCAAATTTGGGGGCTACCTTTGGTTCAGGCTTGAGTATTACCTACTCCCATCATTCACAAGTACTCTGGACTGGAACTGAAGCCTGGTATTGTGACCTTGCAACCCAGGGCGAAGGCTGTTGAAAGAACAGAGTTTGGAGCCGAAACATTGCTGACACGCTCCTCTGCCTGAAAGCAACCAGAGGGTTTCCCTGGCCATTTGTCATTATGAAGTAAGGGGAGGATTGAGGTTACTGTGTGCGTAACACCCACCCTCTAGATAAGATTACATAAAGCCAGGGAATGCCGAGCACAGGGGCCCTCCAACATCTGGAGTTTGCTATGTGTTTCCCCCGATTTCTGTGTATCTGTTTAACTAATAGAGAAGAGGCCGAAGAGGCCCTTGTTACCTGTTCGGGTGCTGTTGGTTCAATCATTTTTCTCTGAATACTGTTGACAATGGGTGTACTGTCTTAAAGGAACAGTTCACTTGTGTAAAAAACCCATCTGATTTATCAATAAGGTCCGTTAGCGTGTCTCTGAAAAACAAACAAACAATCAGATAGGCTTCTTAAACAGTGAACTCTTCCTTTAAAGGGATAGTGATGATGTTGATTGGTAGAGTCCTTTCTCCGCACAATCCATGCTGGTCCTCATGTTAGCTCCAGATAGTTAGCCACAAACCAATGCAAAGTCAATGGGGTCGAGCTCCCGTCTGCACAAGCTGACTGAAGCTCCCTGACAATTCCCTGCATTTCCATGCTGTTTAGTTTGGCTGTTGGGTGTCTGATGAGTTTGGATCCCCAGAGCTCCGCAAAAAAAATCGGTGGTTGTCTGTTCATAAACTCACATAGTTTATGTACACATTAAAAAGCATATGATGTTCAACTAAAGTTGAACACGGTTTTTAAACAAGTTAACATGCGTCACTTTTGTCCCACCAGGACAAAATTACTGTTCTGTGAACAACGGTGGCTGCACTCACCTCTGTTTACCGACGCCGAGCGGTCGCTCCTGCCGATGCCCTGACAACGCGGTTGGCGTGAGCTGCGTGGAGAGAGACGGCAGGTACTGAAGATGTCACGGCCTCAGAGATGACACCATTTTAACATCTGATGGCGGATTAGGAGCCACTCACTGTACTAAACTGTAGCTGTTGAAAATGCCACTGAAAAACCAGAGGTGGACTGCTGTGCCTTTATCACTCAGTGTTATAATAAAAAAAAACTGTTAGGTCAATTATTTGAAATTGTCCCTATTCTTTTATAATAATAATAAAAAATACCATTACCTTAAGAAATTGTAAATATAAACACTTGTGTCTCCAACATTTTATTTTTCTGAGTGCACATACACTGAGAAACATCTCAAGGGATGAATAATTTAATGTGAAATTAATGACATGTCACTACATGGCATCAGGTGCTGGTTGATCAAGATGTTACATCTGTTAGTCAGTTCTGTTACATAATGGCATGTGTGAATTATCCCATGGAAGTAGCAGAGTGAAGTATGAATAAAAAGTGTCTGTAAAAGCTGCTGGGATGAATTTATATATGCTGTGCAACTAATCAATAAACATTTTTTGTAACAAGCTTGTGTGATGAATCTGTGGAGAAGCTTATAGTGCCCTCGTGTGTTAGTTAGATGTTGTTACAAAAATATACTATGTTTGGAGGTTGTAGTCGCTAGATGTCGCTATTGGCTTGCGGTAATTAGTGTACCACAAGACGAGCCAACCAAATAGATACATTACCAGGTATACCCCTCACCTATGATCTTGTTCCACACGATCTTCCAGAGACATATTCCATACTTCTGTTTTTCATTCCCTTGAGAAAGATTCTCACAGAGGACATCCGTCATTTTAATTAAGTACCAGTTTTATCAGAGTAATATGTGTGAAATAAGTAATCTCTTCATATTACATAATTTTGAATTAAACATAAGAGCTCCTGCGTATGTCTGCTGGACATGGTCATTCATTCTGGCACCATATTTTGAAATAGTCCGGGCAAGGCTACTAAGGGATCTATCATAATACCATCTGTACATGATCTGTGTGGTGGAAATCTCAGACATTTTGGAATTATATCTGCCTTGTGTTTAGCACATGTTCACTCTCGTTGTAGACTACTCTGGGATAGCGTTGAATAATTGATCCAGCAGAGAAGGGATGACGAAACGGAACAGATATAGGATAGATTTCATTTCAGGGACAAGCATTGCGTCGGGGCCAGCGCACACCGGTACGCATGATTGCATTGGCACAGCCGCTTTTTACCCATAGCGTACTGGTAAGTAGGCATGCGTTGGTGTCGTGGTTGGCGTGCAGTAGCCTGCCTATTGCTGATTAATCTTATCTCGATTAAACAAGTAGGCTATACCAGAATGAATTACTTTCTCTGCCGTTCTTGTTTTCTGTCCTTGCTAAACAATAACATAATTTATTTCAACCATCTTTTTTTCCTCCATCGTAAACCACGCCTTTGAAGGGGGACACTGTTGACGTCAATCAGATGACGCATTCGGGTGCTTCTCCTAAACTCGTTAACTGATACATTTTCCCCACAACAAATACAATACCTAAGGGTGCCCTTGGTAAACGAGTAAACACCACTGTGAAGGTGCATCCAAACCATTAGCACATTCACCTGTCTATTAGGAGTGTGGAATATACCAGCATCGACTGAAAGAACAAGTTTGATTGATTGGGGGATTTACCTTCCTTTATCCAATGGTTAACAAGACAAAAAACATACTGTAGGCGTGTCTCTGACCGCGAGGGCCCGCTTGGTTTGTAAAATAGATTAACTAATCCCTCAGTACTGCCTGTAAGGCATGGGGGTGATACCTTTCCCTTTCTTAGGCAGTGTGTCCATTGCAGACCTCTTGTCTTCTTCTTTTTTTTTTTACTTGGCACCACTTGCGGGAAGCGCCTCTGATGTTCTGAGCTATGGTCATGGCCGCTGCTGTTGGTAGGTGGTTATTGAAAACCATCAGAAGCATGGTGGTCTTTTACTAAAAGTTGAAATAACTAAAACTTCTATAGTTCAGCGCTACAAACATCTCAGGCAGCAGTCACATTGATTGCATATGCAGAGTATAGCTAGCACAAGGATCCCATAACTCAAACGGAAACATGGAGTGGTTATTGACCAAATGTGCTGTTATTCTTGAGGAAAATAGTAATTTAGATTTGGGTTATCATCCATGTGATCAAAACTCAACATAAACTACAACACTCGTAAAATAAATTCTGGTCATTCGTCAATATCCAGCCTAAAACTTTACTGCTGGGTAGAACTCTGATAAAATGATTTCATAATGACAACAGGCAGAAAGCTAGCAAACAACACCTCACGCATGCGTTTCAACGCAAAAGTAGGATAAATCCAACATGCGACAGCTGAAATGCAATGCAACACACTGGCAACAATGCATTGTCAATGGATCCCCTCATTAGAAATGAATGAATTTCTGATGGAGAGCAACCATTCGTCGCAATCAGTGTGACCGCCCGGTCAGCGCTGTCGAGAGTGCACAGTAGTGTGTTTCCACTGAAACAAATGACAGAAAGAAGCCAGCACTGAAAAGATAGGTTATCAGTGGACACTTTGCCTAACTTCTCAAAGCTAAGCCAGCTAAACTAACATCTTTATAGAATGCAACCAAGTAATGCTATAAAAAATCAATCAGCTAGTCAGCTACAAACTGTTGCAATTATTGCAGCATGCAACAAAACTGGGATGAAGGTCATGGTATATTAACAGCCTAGCATATAGGATGTTTGCTAAACAAATAAATATAGCTCATAATGACTAATCAATAGCTAACGTCCTAGCTAAAAGTTTGTTTTCTCATCACATCTATGAGGTACTAGTAAATCTCTTTCCACGTATGGGTTGCAGCCTAGCACAATTAATGTCAGACAAGGCATATTCAATTATAGTATATGACAAGGTGGCTGAAGAACCATCAGATGCAAAGTGGAGCGGAGGACGATTGCCTCTGCAGAGTCCAGCCTTTGCAGAGTCCTTATCCAAAAAGCACTCTTGGGTGTTGAACTGGGAATGTGTGATGATAATCACCCATGTGATGCTGAAAATAACTTGTAGCAAACAATTTACTTATCCTGTGTCTAATTTTCAGACACTTAACTTAGCCTATACTAACAATGTATAACTAGCCATCTAGATTAAAGCTCTATTTCCTAATAAGTTCCATTTGAATGGAGGTCAGCTAGGTGACTGTGGAAGACAGACAGGAATTTTTAAGATGCTAATCTGATTTGTTAAAAAAAAAAAAAGGAAAAAAGAAAGAAAAAAAGGGAGTTCTTTTAGTCCATCGAAAAAGACAGGCTTCTTAAAAATGTGGACTATCCCTTTAAGAAAAGCAATTATCCTGTAAGGCAGACATATTGCGCTTCAGCCTTTTTTTGTTAGACTGCAATTAGTATTAAATAATTAGTTTCTACTCCGAAAATATTATTTCCCCCCCTAGAAAAATGTCTATCTTGTTCATTTGGCATGGAGGAGTTAGAAAGGGGGCGGTACAACTTGTCTTGCAGACAGTACTGAGGGCGCAAATTTAACAGGAGGACTTATTGGAGGCAAGCTAACGTTAGCTGCCTAGCCTAACAGAAGAAATTGAAAACGCATAGGTGCAGGTATGTCTGATTCTAAAAAATAAATTTAAAAAAAATTCTGTATGGGATGAGAAAGCATGCTCGTAATATGTATCATATCTATTTACTGAGCCAATGTTGTTAGCTGGTGTACGCTGCTTCCCCTCAGCTACACAATCAGTTTTGACAGCTGAGGTCCCACTGTCACACTACTGGCCAGCGATGATAACGATGTCATCATAACAGCTAACGCTATGCCTCAGAGCTAAATAAATACAACGTTGCCATACAGTTCCGCTAATGTTACACTTTATTGGTTGTTGGTTTTTTGTGCATACTTATTTTATGTGGTTGCCAATGCTTGCGTTCTAGTATTGTCAAGCTGGTAGCAGAATTATTTTGACTTCCGGTTGCAATCTTTAAAAATAAAGCTCACCACAAGAAACGTACGTTAGAAGCCTCACAGAGAAATGGAAAGAGTGAAATAATTTATTTAGGAAAGACTCCTGTAATATTTTGTGTTAAAGGGGAACAGCACCCAAATCAATATTTGTGAACATGAGCTACTCTCTCCCAAAGCCAGAAACCAGAGATGTAAGACTCAAACCTGTGATGTCATCAGGTATAAAGTCTGGAGCTTCATCATTGACAATGAATGGAAGACGGATTTTGTGACCCATAGAATGTTTGTTTTCTTATTTATACTCAAATGAGCTTAATCTATATAGTAGAGTTCTCAATTCTGAAACAGAAAAAGTACCCACATACTCAGAATATTATCCTGGTTGCTCTCATCATCTTTCCCATGTCTGGAGCAGCTTCAGACTTTATACCTGACAGCATCACAAGTTTGAGTTTTAACACTCTAGCTTTTGGATTTGGGAGAGAGTTGTTAATGTTCACGAATCTTTTTTGAACTGTATTAGGCCATAGGAATAACTGTACTGTCCATTAAAGATGCTGATCAAGTTTTTAAAGAGTAATTGAATAGTTTGGGGAATAGAACTTGTCCTTAGCTATTGCTTAAGATGAAATAGATTCACCTTTTATTCAAATGTTATCCTTCCATTTCAGTCAAATGTTGTGTTATACTTTGTATATCAAATTTGTGTAACAAATGGGTTACCACAAAAAAAAAATGGAGACCTGTTTTCATTCTCTAGTCTAGTTTATTGACTTGGCTCTTGATACAACAAGGACTAACAGTCGACAACAGGTCTATGTTTTAATTATATTTACTGTATTCTGTGGCTATACAAGGTTTGTAAGGTTTGTAAACATTATAATCAAAGTGAACCATTCTGATTTGCACTGGGATTAGAAAGTTACTTGATAAATGACATTTGGCGAGTCAGTTACAGCGCCTTTATTTTGAAGGCGAACACGCTAAACCGGACGTGTGAGCACTAAGACGCGCAGATGGCTTGACCTGGGTCTTGCTAATGGCTAGCTAGCTGTAGCTGCGTGTCATGTTTTCTTTACCATTCTTGTTGGTCAATGCGGCGGTGTTGTCAAGCTTGGTTTCTTGACCGAAAAACGTATGTATAAATGGCACTATGTGCTATTGTAACCTGTTCAGTTTAAGAGTGTAGAGAGAGCGCATCATAATTTGTTTTGCCAGCCAATGCTATTTTGCTAGCAGATGTGTTTGTTTTCTCTGCAGAATCCCAACAACACAGAAGTGAGTGAACTGCTGCGGTCGCGCTACGGAAACATGGAGATTCTATGAATGACTTGGACAAAGCATTCGACTTTTGCCTTTTTGGCCACTCTTGGCCACTTTGAGGATTGGGACGGATAAAACCGGTAAAAGGAGCGATTTGTCAGACCTGACTTCTTTCACACCCGGTGCCTGCCTGGAGTTCTGCCCAACATGGCCAGTCCACACCTGGCCAATCTGTCATTTGCGTGGGAGAAGTACATGGACTGTCGGCTGCAGGGCGCTGATCTACAGGTAGGTGCTCTTTCGAACCTATACTTGGAGTTTAACTTGATGTTACTGTTTGAGACCATTGATGGTGTTCAGGATAAGTCCACTGTTGATGGAACAAATACATTTCAGAAAAAAACAGCACTAAGAAAAATTTAATGGTTTTGTTTTATTACCACTGCAAATTAATTGCCCTCACCACTCCTCTGATAAATCATAGGTAAAGTGGTGCAGACATCAAACCAACATCGATCTTACCCCCTTATTATTACACATGATGCTCTTGATAAAAAACTATCAACATCTTTGGCCACTGGCATCACATCACGGGATGCTCTGGCGGTGCTGCGAACTGATGGTGGAAGGAGGAGGAGATGCACAAATCTTTTGACAAAAAGTAAAAACATGCTCATCGAGTTTTCATTTAACATTCTACTCAAGTGGAAGTATTGAAGTACTGTATTCCAAGAAGTGCAGTACTTGAATAAATGTAATTAGTCACTCTCCCTCCCTGACCACTACACTCCAAACAGAAGCGAATGAAGAGAATATAGCCTAATTCAATAGCAGCACAGACCATAGTGTCTGGGATCATGTGGTCAGTGTTTCCGACAGGTTCTGAGGTTAAATGTGGCGGTGACATGCTGTGGTGGGTAAGACACAAGTGGAAAAGACTGTGCATGCAGCACTAGAATTGCTGTCAACATGCAACTGTGTCGGTCTCTGAAGTCTATTCGTGGTGGTTTGATATCGGGATGGGCTGCCAGCCGGCATAAATAAATCGCTGTACATTGTAGACGGAAAAGATTTTTGTATTCCAATAAGAATTTTATCGAAGTAATGACTAATTTAGTCACCGCTAGACCTATTACAGGAAATCAGTGTGAGTACGTGTATGTTTCTAGGCCTAAACCTAGTGTAGGTAACTATACAAGTGGGCAGGTGAGTGGGAGTTCGTAAGTTTCTGCAAGTGTCAACCGCAGATTGCAAAGGGAAGTGTAGGCCTGCAAGTGTTGTTTTTCTTTCAGTTTATCACAGGAACCTGTGAAGAGAATAGAATGGAGAAGTCACACTCTCCTGGCTCTGAAGTATTTTGACGATTGTATTAATACATTTCAGGACCCATGAAATGTGTTGAACCACATAGCAGATTTCAGCCTTTGGTGAATATGAATAATGAGAATATGTGTAAATCTGTATGTGAATGTGTTGTATACAGGTTCACTATAGCCTAGTTTAAGTAATTCCACATATTTAAAGGAAAGTGACAGCATGATAAAGTCTTTGCCTCGTTTCATGGTGTTAGCTTCCGGCGAGGCCATGGAAGGGAGCTAAAGTTATCAGGATAGATAAAAAGTAATTCTTAGCTCCCGGAGATGGACAAAATACTCAGTCTTGCCAGTATTTTTCTTTTTAATAGGTCATGAAATTTTGCCAAAAAGTGACACAAATGGTTAATTTTACTTTGTCCATACACACTTCTATTCTTAATTTACCTTAATTCTAATTAATAATGATATTTTAAGGGTTTATTAAGGTGTAAAATTATGGGACTCTAGCGGGTGGTGTTCATGAAGATGACTCATAAGATTTGAAGTGAAGTGTTGCCTCTTTCACAGCGATTTTCTTTCTGCGTGTTCTGCAGACAGGGTGACCCATCCTCACTCAAGTTTCCCTCAGCGCTCTTATGAAAACCAAAATACGACCACACTTCAGGCGTCATCTTAGGAGGCTGAAAAGTCGCTGCCTTCCGCCATGTTTTCATTGACTCAAAACAAACCCGCGTTGCAAGCTGCGCCTGCGTCTGGGAGACTGTTAACTCTGATAGCTTTGGTTGATGCTGGACAGTCTCTCTGGACAGTATTTTACTGTAAGTTTTCAAAGCGCGGCAATCGAACACAGTTTTAATGACACTTACAATTTTAAACGATAATACAAACCGTGGGAATTTTACTGCGGTTATCATTAAAACCGGTAACCGTTTCATCCCTAGTCCGCACACGAAACTATGCTCCCGTGAACATTTATTGGTATTGCCACCACCTTTGATGTTTCAAGTGTTTGCTCTTCTTCAGACATAAAGACTTCAGACCTGTCTGAAGAAGAGCATAATGCTCAAAACCTCTTAAGTGGTGGTCATACCAAAACATTTTCATGGGAACATCGTCTACCCTGCAAACTCAGTCTTTCATTTTTTTCATTTTTTCCCATATATTTTTCTGCCCAGTGCCTAGCATGTACTAATTGTTTGGATGTGCATGCTTTTGTAAAATAAGGTAATATGGTAGAATTTCGTAGAACCCAACTTATGGTGAAATCTTTGTGCAACAAATGAATGGTGAAAATACCTCTGGAACCCGGGCAACCTCATGACTTCTCAGCTGTTTTCTAGGGCTTTCCTCCACCAAAGAATCTCTCAGTCGACTAATAGTCATGGATTTTGACGACTCGTCGATTAGTAGAATTGATCGACAGATCTGTAAAATTGGGTTTCCCGCATGCAGTCATGCAGAAGGACCTATTTTAAATGTAATACGTGAGATGTGATTATCATTTTTCGGGAAATGACTCATTCAGCATGAGAAAAAACAAACGATGAAACGACTAATTGACTAACTTAACTTGGTCGCCCAAGGCCAAAGCGCCCGGTTAATGAAGCAGTCAACTAAGAGGGGACAGCTGTTCTGTTTTCCGTAGTGTTCCTCAGGCCACTGCTGTCCCCGGGTGGTCTCCCTCCCTGCTCCTCTCCTCCCTCCCGGCCGGTTAAACCTCAGCAGCCAGATCACGAGACTCAGATTAGGATCGGACTGCAGACCCAACACAGTGATCTGGCCTTCGTATAGAAGAGCCATTTTAGTGTTTTCCCTCCTCTCATACTTATCACTGCTGTTGGATGAAAACCTTGTATTTCCAAAAGTAAAAAATCTTTAAAGAAAATGCGAAAATGGCCATGTTTTCATCTTATCGCAATGCGTTAAAAAAAAAAAAAAAAAAAAAAAAAAAGTTTTTTTGGGGTTTTTTTT
>OMKL01131566.1:0-10332 GCA_900302295.1 Parasudis fraserbrunneri
AGAGACCAGGCAGTGAGGCAGTATGCCCATCCATCCATCCATCCATCCATCCATCCATCCATTCATCCATCCATCCCTCTCTCCATCATCCATCCATCCATCCCTCCACCAACCCACCCATCCATCATCTATCCATCCCTCCACCCACCCACCCATCCATCTATCCACCCATCCATTTATCCATCCACCCATCTATCTATCCATCCACCCATCCATCCATCCACCCATCCATCTATCCATTCATCCATCCATCCATCCATCCATCCATCTATCTATCCATTCATCCATCCACCCATCTATCTATCCATCCACCCATCCATCCATCCATCCATCCATCCATCCATCCATCCATCCATCCATCCATCCATCCATCCATCCATCCATCTATCTATCCATCCACCCATCTATCTATCTATCTATCCATCCATCCATCCATCCATCCATCCATCCACTACTTTTCATTAATTTGTTCAACCATTCATATCTTCCTTTGGGGGCATGACAACTAGTTGGCCAATTCTATTTCTATGGGGGAAAAAACGATAAGCATTTTGAGGAAAATAAAATTAATAAATGAGCTCATATTGTATCTGGTCACCCGTACAAATTCAACTGAATACATTCATACAGAACAGGGGTGCACTCAATAAGAGAAATGAAGTACATCAATCCTGATAGCAACAAATCCCTTACATCCACTACACACTCTGCATAGAACTTTAGATAAGTTTCCCTTCTAAAGCACAGTAGCCTCGCGAGCCAGACGCCAGATCTGGCAAGCAACTCTCATTTTGGCTCGCGGGGCTAAAGCACAGATGAACACAAATGTCAAATTTTGTGACAATAAAGATGCAAGGTCGGACATCCCACGGGAAGTGGGTGCAAATGGGATGGAACAGAAAGAATTCCTATATCGGTGTAGGAGGAGGAGCTTCTCAGGGTCTATGTGATGTTGTCATAACCAGAACAATAATAAAAAATCTGGGAATAGATCACTGGCTCAAGAGAGAAGAAAATATCTACAGAGTTAAAAAACAATCTGTGTTTACCTGTCTCTAACTGTCATGTTTTATTTTTTTTTAATATAAAGAATAGGCAGTTTCTTCCCCAGAGAGCAGCTTGGGAACGTAGGTAAGAGGAGGTTGACCTGTCTTTGTCTTTGTCTCGGTTGAGTGAGTCTAAGTGTTTTGTAGCGAAGTCATCCTATTTGAGCTTCTTCATCTGCTGGTTGGTGTCGTGGATCTTGAGGTCCATCTTGTCCACTTTGTTGAACAGAGAATCCAGAGAGGCGTCCTGATCCTCTATCTCAGTCTGGAGACCGAGGCCCAGGTTCTTTAGTCTGCTCAGGCCCAGGGACATCTCATCTAGATGAGACACAAGGGACAGGTCAATTACCTTCAACTGGGGGTAATGATTAAAGGATGTGTTGTGGGTAATTTTCAGATAATACATTACATTCTCATGTCTGGAATCTGCCCCCGAATTGCACTTTGCCTAGCCACGCTCACTTCATGCACTGTGCCTAGCCATACCCACTTCCCTCAGCATGCCCATTTGATTTTCATTTTATCTTTTAAATAATCTTTTAAACAATTGAGAATAATATAGACTAACAAAATGCAATTCAGGCTGAGTATCAAAGAAAACCTTTTGCACCACATAAAGAATCCAGATTGGAGGCCAAAGTGACTACAAAATGTACCTGCTGGCTTAGTGGGCTGGGGTTCATGCCATGTGCTCACTTAAGTTTCTCCTCATATATGACTTCTTACCCAAGTTGTTGTCCAGGGTCTGGTGGGCAGTTTTAAGGTGTCTGTTCTGAGGGTAGCCATTCTGGTTGGAGGGGTTGTCATCTACTGATGCAGTAGCTCCAAATCCTGCAACACACAGAACAGAAAATCGAATCATCTATTCTTTGACGTGGTCAAATACATGAGCACACAACCTGTATTAAGATGATGATTCAGTAGCTGTACTTCAAGCTCTCACCTCCTGTGTCTAGCTTCCTCAGGTTGGGGTGGCTGGCCTGGTACTTATCTTCATGTTCTTTACTGTTGGCCATAGCAGCCTGCAATCTGAAAGAAACACAATGTAGTCAGATAAGCTGCGTTAACCCGAGGGGCAGTCAATGACAAGACCTTCAACAAAGGAAAACTCCATATCTGTCGTCTCAGTTGTGACAAATTCATCTACAGTGATTATATAATGGTAATATATCCTGAAGGAAATTCGTTGTCTTATACAGTACATGTTCAAAATAATGGAAATCTGAGCTTTAAGACTCAGATTTGAGATTGGCTCTGTAGTGGGGTGATTTTTCTCGTATGGTTTCTGTCCACACATCGATAAAGGCAAGGTAAATGCCAGTCATTACAAACATAATGATTCCCAGTGTTCATTTGGGACTTCCATCTCTATGATAGTGGTAGAAAATGCTATCTTAGGCTTTGCACTGTACGGTTCAAACCAACCATGGATGACCATTTTTGCCTTTGTGATAGGGACACTGTCATCCTGAAAGACAATATCCAATCAGGAAAGAAATGTATCATGGAATGAGGATGATCCCTTAAAAATCATTATTAGTAAGAATAAAATGTATTAATAAAATGTAACTACATTTAGGTGTACTGGGTATTTGTCCTGGTGGTTTATGCAGACAATACCCAAATACACATGCTACAGCCGGCATCAGATACACCTGAGACTGTCAGGAAAGAGATAGTTACCTCAGAACAAGTGTTGTTGCAGAGATGGCTTCAAACAGTTTTAATATAATCAATGGGTGTTGAGGTTGGACTTGAAGTTCACATAATAGCTGGGAGACATGATCGGAAATGATCCTCTTGATTCTCATGCTCTACATCTAACCCAGTGATACTCAACTTGCGGCCCACCTTTTCGGTGGCCCGTGAGGACATGTATCATATCAGTTAACATTTCCAAAACTATCATTGATTTGAACCCTCTGAAGATGAGCGCCATCTTTCTGAGACTCTAGTGGGTTCTGTAGATAGAGCAAAGATAGAGGTATCATATGAAACTAGAGATGTTGAGGAAAGCGCACATACCAGCCATTCCACGCTAGGTAAAGTGATGAAATCGTGCTCCAAAGTTGCAATATTTTGATGGGTGAAAAACCGGTAAACCAATGGGGTCCCTTGACCTCTCACCTCAAGATATCTAAATGTAATTGGGCTCATTGGAACCATAAGAGCCATACAACCATATCCAATTTATGCTCGTTCCATGCAGTTTAGGGTGCACATGCAGATTTTTTTTTGACTTGGAGTTGCATAAATTGGGTATAGTCTACCTGTAAAGCTGAGACAGCAATTTAAATACCCTGGTTATTTAAATACTTGGTTAAATGTAACCACAGAATCACCATAAAGGCACAATTTGGGTCTAAAAATTATGCAGCATAGAAACAAGCATGCATACACGGACCCCTGTGTCACTATGCTCTGGCCCCCGACATACAAGAGATTTTTCAACATGGCCCACCTGCGAATAAAGTTGAGTATCTAACCAAAAGATGTAGCCAGGCTCATTTAGCTGGGTGCTCGTCGCCCTACAGCTCTGGGTTGCTGCCTGGTAATGAATGCAGAGCTGCACTGGGTTGCACCAGCTATACGTTAAGTTCTCTCCTCTGTTAAGAGTGTAAAGTTCACACCAGAGGCTTAGTAACTACTACTTAGTCAGCCACTAAATTTGGTTGTACAATGATTACTTAGGGCATAACCTAACTAGTTTGGACGTAGAGTCATTACTAAGACGAGTGGCGAGTCCACGATCAAAGATAGTTCCATCCTCACGGGTACTGTGTGCATTAGCTTGCTGGCTGGCTGGCATGAGCCACTTGGCATCGTAGCACATTGTAGTAAGCTAGATCAATATTGAAACATCTTATCAATAAATTAAATCTCTACTGGATTACTGTGATGCAAAGCATCATGAAATAAATGCAAAAATGATACTGTATGACTGATGCTGTTTTACCATTAGCGAGTATACTTCTGTGACATTGTATGATTTAGCGCTACCCTAGGGTATGTGTAACTATTTAGGTGTTACTTATCTCCATGGTGCAACCGCTTTTATTTTAGTAATGCGTAAATCACAACTTAGTAGGAATTTACGTTATAACTAAGGCTACGTTTTAACTTACACACAACTGGTGCAACAGGCTGCTCAACACCACAGATGGGATTTTGAGGTGCTGGAAGATCAAGGGCAAGACAATGGTGTCAACAGACCTGTAGGCTGTTAGTACTAATTACAATTTCCCTCGCCCTCTAAAGGATGAATGGACCTAAACCACATCAGGGAATACACCCTTATCAATACAGAGCTTGTAGAACCCTTCAAAGTGGGCCTTTGAGCTAACAACTAAGCAATAGAACACAAGATGGAGTGTGTTATAGTATATAACAACACGACTGTGCTAACATCATCGCAGCCGTGATGTAATATACTATAACACACAAACTTGAGTGTTCACTTGCTTTTATACAACAGTTTTTATTTTCATATTGTGAACAAAACACTGAGATATCAAGTTTCGATGAGGAGTTATTTCAGATTATGGCCGCAGCACACTTGTGCCAATAACATATGAGCGGGAGTGTCACATCATGGTTATTGGCACAAGTGTGCTGCGGCCATAAGAATAAGACCATAAACCGCGGCCCGTATATCAGCACACCAGGGCCAATAAACCGCCATATACCATGAACTCTAGTATACTATTGCCTTTAACTGTTTCAGGTGTATGTTTTTTGTAATGTTTTCTCAGAATTCTATAATCGAATTCTAAAACTCACTAGCCATTATGACATCATTATTAGAACGTCTAGTTCTCAAAATTCTAATCTTGAGATTGTACACCTGAAAGGGTTTTAAACAACATGTTTTCCATAATCCTTTCAAACCTAAGGTTAAACAAAGACACTGTGTATTTTGGACCTCTGCCAACAACAATTGGTTCCCTGTTGCTATGCAATAAAAGGGTACAATTTCCTATATTGTGGTTATAAGCACTCATGGAAGGTCTCTCATCCAATCATGATGCGTGATTGAAGCTAAATGTTTGATATAAAGTATCTGTCTGTGGAGAGGAGCTGGCATTCTCAGGGTAACACATGATGAAAGGGGTCGGCAATGATCTTCTCTGCCTGCCTGACAGCCTAATTGAATTCTCAAAGATTGCCTGGAAGGGAGGATCTTGACAGATTTCCATCATTTTCATGAGTGCCTAGGTGAGATGGGTGATCTGCAGCAAGACTGAAAGGTTGTCAAGCCAGTCTGAGATGCCGTATTACAGAATGCTCTCAATTACAGAATGGTTGAAGAGAGGAATCATGTGTTCCCTGTGGAATCAGCTGTTAGCTGGGTGTGTGTTTTGGGGGGCTGCAGCGGGTAGTGTGGGCAGGCAGGGAAAAAAGGCTATTCACTGCATCATTTTAACTATTCCTTAAAGGACCACTTCACCCATTTTACACCTCAAAAAAGTTATCTTCGTCTTATGGAGAAGAGTGTGGGGCATGAAAGAAAAAGGCATTTGAATGCGTCTTGGGGCTGCAGACAGCACAGACCAATGGTGAGGAGAATTAGATAAGTAAGTGATGAGTGTTGGGTAAAGCATGTTTCTGGGGAAATAAATCAATAAAAATAAATCATGATGATACACAATACTAGGACTGAGTCTTACTTTTCGCTGGCCTTGTAGGCATTAGGCTGCTCAGGTGGAGGAGTGGTCTCTGGCTTGCTTTTGAAGTAGTTGACAAGGCCTCCCCACACACTTTTGATGCTGTTGATGTGCCTCTGGCTGGTCTTCAGGTCCTGTTCCATGTTGTCAACCATCCTTTCTGTCCTCTTCAGCGCCTCCCCTTGACGCATCAACTCCTAGAGAGAGAGAGAGAGAGAGAGAGAGAGAGAGAGAGAGAATGGGTAAGGCCAGGCTCAGATAACAGGATTTTAGCCCCTATTTTGCTATCAGCTGTCCTAGGCAAATTATAAAGATCAGGATGAAAACCCTGAAGTCAGACATTTAATCTCATTTGGACAGCACCGCAGCTGTGTGTGTGCGTATGTGTGTAAGTGAGGGAGAGGGACAGAGAGACCAGCTAGACCTCTTGGTTTTGGTAAACTGGTTTTAAATGGGTACACAAGGAGGTTCTTTGTACAGCAGAACAATGAGGACATACCTCAGCAGTTTCCGTGCCCATCTTCTCTGATTCGTAGATGAGGCCGAGAGAACGGTAGCTGCTGTCAACAGCAGACTGGGCTGTACGCATCACTTCCTGCTGGAGGTATCTTTGCTTCTTCTCTGCATCACTCAACCCCCTGTCATCATCAAAGTCGAACCCCCGACCATTAGATCCACGCTCCTCCTCCTCGTCTTCATCTGCAAACGGGTTGTGGGTTTTGGGGTAAGCCATCTGTAGAGAGATGCAGACAGAGTCCATTAAAGTCTGTGATGCTGCGTTTTGTTGGTTGTTTGTTTGTTTTTATTTGTTTGGATCTCTCTTCCCCCCCCTTTTTTTTAAGAGTCCTCAAGACAAAGGTTACTTGGGCTTTAAAGAAGCTTACTGACACAAGGTATTCACTATGAATAAATGTAGCTATCTTTTATTTTATTTAGAGTCATACTATATTAGTCAGTATAATGTCAAAAGATGAATAGTTATTTTCACTCGCTAGGTAATGTTAACATGCTAAATGTATGTAACGTTAGCTAGCTACAGAGTTAGTTTTAAGGTGTAGCTTGCAGTAGTGCTTGTTAGCTAACGTAGCCAACAAGCTAACGTTAACGGGGTGTCTTGAAGACGATCGCAACAAACCACACCCATGTCAAAAGTCACCCACCGACCCACGCGTGCTCTCTACGCTCAATCAACGACTTCAAAATCTAAAATGGAAATATATTAAATATGTCAACTCAATAACGTACACCGAAGACACAAACCTTTGACCGGAGTAGCGAGATGTTGTTGCTCTGTCACCTGACTGTCTGAGAAAGCACTTCCTGTCACGTTTGATGACGTTTCAGTTTGTTGTTAACAGGGCTGACACTGCGCTGTAAAAACGCAAACACTCACGTGGAGACACTTATGGTTTGCTTATGAACAAAAGATAGCACAGAAACGTGAATGTAGAAAAATAATCATCATTTTGCCTCAAAACTACAACTATGAATACAATGCTAAGCTCACTCACAAGTGTATTTGTGTAAATGTGGTTCGCTGTTATATGTGCCCTCCGCTTTGCCGTACTGCGGCTCCAACAGCACCAGCCAGCGTTTGTCGCCTCTTTCCTCTCCTCCCTAGATTGCTCGTTTTGATGTCGGTGTAAACATGTCTGTGAAGGGAGGTGGAACGAGAGGGTTTTATTTCAATACAGTTCTGTCATTAGCCCGCTCTTTAGCTGCACACCGTCCCGCACCCATCGAAAAGGTGAGAAATGAAAGCAGTGAGCTCTGAAAGACATATCTTATTTGTAAGCAACAGGGTTGTTTTGTACTTCGCTTCCGCACCAGGCGGTAGCTTTTATGATTTGGCGATACAGGAGCCAGGCATTTGACAGGTGTGTCTATTCTGTCTTTGCCTGTGTGGCAAGTCAGTGTTGAATGTTGATCCACCTGCAGTTTCCCCTACAATACAATAAGTGGTCAGTGTGAAAGTACCAGTTGGCTCTTACTGAATCAGATGTCAGCCTTGTCCAGTTTGAAAGCCCTTACCAAGAGCATTGCGCACTGCAGTCAAACAGGTTCTACGTGGACTGTCACACAGGGAGAGAGAGAGAGAGAGAGGGAGAATAATTGTGGAATATCTCACTAAGAATGGATTAACTTCAACCTGCTATCTGTTCTATTCAGATTGATTTTCATATGCTAGTGAAAGTACTCACCTGTTGGCAGGATATTTATCATGTTTCCTATATTATCACATCGTTTGGACACAGATCTGAGATCAGTCAAGTGGGAAGCCGTTGTTGGGCAAACAGATTTTTCACATTTCAATGTAATATTTAGCCTAGGTCAGCACAGCCAACCTACATTGATGCCACGTCATATTTGTAAACAACTATGCTTGAACAGAAGATTATAGGCCAAGCCTGATCTGAGTTGAGTCGGAAATAATCCACTTTCTGCAGACCAGTTTGCTCTCTGTGCTCTTGCAGATTTTCTCTCTCTCCACAGTTTCAAAAGTGAATTCACTGGTTTGTTTCAGGTCCAGAAGCTACAATGTATGTGCCCAGTGGAGATACGTGGTGTGTTCACTCTCGATGTTCGCCGTAGAGATGCTGTTATAGCACTCGCCGTCTTCCTTGTGGAGTCTGACTTACAGGTAGGTGGTGGTCCAGGATTGATAGGCCAGTTGCCTATGTGTTGGATCATGCCTATGTGTTGGATCATTCCTAATGTGTTGAAGTGCTCAGGCAAGATGTATCAGTGTATAATGAAGTGTTACTCATACCAGTTTTACAATCAGAACATTAGGTATCTCTCTAGTGAACACAGTGAACATCAAACAGATTGCAGAATGGTTTAAAAGCAGCTATTGAAGCCGTGGCGTACAGTGTATACTGAGGTACGAATTGTACCACATCAAACATCAAACAGATTACATGATGACTCCAAGCCTAATCATTTATAAAAAGCAACTACTGAAGCCATGGCATACAGTGTATAATGAGGTACGAATCATACCGCTTTACCAAACAGAATGTAACCTTTTCTTCATCACATCGCACATTAAACTGATAAAAGGATGGATTCATTCAGAAAATGCAACTACCGAAGCAAACAGTTCTTGCTGCACTTCATTCAGTAGGTTTATATAGCCTATCTATAGAGCTAATGGCTTATATAATTGAATTCCTGTGCTGTGGATACAATTTCTTGAAGTCCTCCCCCAAATACTCCACATATACAGTATCAGCATGATAAGCTCATTCCTTTAATCTGCTGATTAGACTTGCTGCTGGCTGTGTAAGCTCCTAACCCCATCACATAAAGACAAGGCGTGGAAAGCCTCCCAGTCATCTGATGACATCACACACACACACACACACACACACACACACACACACACACACACACACACACACACACACACACACCTTTGACAGTGTCAGAACCTTCTCACCTTTTTTTTTTTTGAAAGCTCACATGACCCATTTTTTTTAATTCAGTATTGGAATCAAAGCAATAGGTTCGTTTTCTGATTCATGCATGTCAGGGTTTTGTTAGTTAAACACAAGTGCTGTTCTGTGCTGGCAAGTGCAATGTGTGCTGTGTTGGTTTTGTGGTCTGTAATGTTGTGCTCTACTCTACTCTGGCAGCACAAAGACATACTTGTTTCCTACTTGCTGAGCCTTTTGAGAGGGTTACCACGGGTCCAATGGATCGAGGAGAGCTCGGGAAAGAAAGGGAGGGGTAAGGTCAATCCTCTCATGTTAGACCCCTTGTTTTATGCTGTCCTCCATAGATGTTACCGCTTTGGAGAGAATATAGAAGATCTTCCTTTAACTTTTGTTTGTGACTTAAGATGTCTCTCGTCAGTCTTGAATTTTAGATATGTCTTGAGATGTTTCTAGATGTCTCTGCTGATGTCTTGAGACATAATCTAAGATGGCTTAACATATAATGATTGCAGTGATTGTATACATGATATACATACATTGTTTATGTTGGCTATAGTGACATAGCGATGTGTTTCCCAGTCCATCTGCAATTATTACATTGTTTTGCCATTTTCATATTGATCAGATATTGACATCTGAACAACCTGCAGTTCACACAATGTTCTCAATGCCATAGCTGGCCATGTCTGACATTGAAGTTCTCATATGGTGTTTGATAAGCTCTTGTGTGTTAACCATTTGATTATTCTGTTGCAGTCTTTCTCTCTCTCTCTCTTTCTCCCTCTCTCTCTCTCTCTCTCTCTCATCCTGTACAACTCTGTGCAGTATTTAATAACTGGCTGTTTATGTGTGCTCCTCAGAGTCCCTTCCTGTTGCAGAAAACTTCAGCTTCTGTTTAGTGACTCTGTTGGCAGATGTAGCTCAGAGGGACCCAGACTCCAGGCCCCAGGTCAGGACATTACTCTTTGCTTGTTTTTAAATACCTCATACATTAATGTCCACCTCTATTAATTGATTTCTAAATACCTCATACATTAATGTCCACCTCTATTAATTGATCTGTTATATGGATCATTTTTGTACTATTTGCCCTCTAGATTCTGGACACTGTCATGGAAGTCATGCAGGGGTTGCAGGAGATGTGCCAGGCACCTGAGAGCCATGATAAAGGTACGCACACGC
>OMKL01131567.1:0-11419 GCA_900302295.1 Parasudis fraserbrunneri
GTCCGGGGCTCCCAAAGCACCGCCGATGAGAGGCGATCGAGTGGAAACACTGGTCTCGCAAGTAAAACATGTTGATCCTGGAGGCTCAGCTGGCTAAGGCTACGATTCGTGGTTCTTGAAGAAATCGGTCCTTACGGGAAAGGAGTTGTCAAGCTCGTTGTCTGTACAAGCCGACTGAAACGTACTCCACGGAGCACAAGCGGATTTCAGTGAGCTTCGGTCAGCTTGTAGGTACAGGAGCTTGACCCCATTGACTTGGCATTGGTTTGTGGCTAACTAGCTGGAGCTGCTATGAGGAACAGCATGGACTGTGTTGAGAAAGGATTCTACCAATCGACAACATCAGTGGTAAGTAGGAAAAAGGGCTAGGGTTCCAAAAATCACACACACACACTATATCTTTACTGTGACTATCCATTGCGTCCATCTAATAAAGCAGAGATGCTTTTTAATTTCTAATAAAAAGGTAACTGTTGTACCTGGTCGGTGTAGACCTCGTACAGCTTCACAATGTTGGGGTGAGACTCGCACTGCCTCAGAGCGGCGATCTCCCGCTGGGTATTGGCCTCCATCCTGTCAAAGTCAAACAGAGCAAAAGCTTACTCAAGTGAAAGCATTGCTCAGTATAATCACAGCCAAATTGAAGGACCCCTCCACTCAAACTTATGGCTAACTCCTCTTGGGAGACATGACTTTGACTGTACAGATTGTTATTTGTGCAGAACTTGTCACCAGAACGCCTTTTTCACATTCTTCCCCTGGAGAGGGAGAGCTTCTCTGAACTGAGTTACATGTGTGATGTCACTAATCGGTCAAACCTCTCATGGTCCAATATGTGGTAACTTGACACCTTTAGCTTCAGCATACACAGACAGCTGAGTAGGTACGGACATGTCTTGAAAGAATATAACCTGCCGACTGGGAATTCCTGGTAAATATCAATGGGTGCTTGTTGCCAATTTGTATATTCATAGATCTTTGCATTAGAGGTCTTCGCGGGTCCATCCGAACCCTAGGTTCCGAGACCCGACCCAGGACCCGTATGGATTTGGTACCATGTTTTATTATGGTCAGTTGGGTCCGGGTCGGGTTCCGTTCTATTACCGCGGGCCCCGGGTCTGTTTATCATTATGTGTAATACCTTAGTAGATCCGAGATGACCCGTGATCTGCGCTGATCACAAGAGAAACGCATGAAACTGCACAGTGCAACGTGCATCTGTTGCCACTAGATGGTAGCAAATGTTGGATTATATGAGTCACGTCACGGTCAGGCAGCACCAGGGGCGAAGGCTACTACATTAGGTAAGACACAGAGTTTTGGTTTGACAACTTAAAATAGCAAGCAATTGTGAAATCGGTGCCATTCGGGTCTCGATCTCCCGACGCCGACCGGGTTTCGGGTCCGGCGTTTCCCAGTTCTGAGTGGGTCTGGGTCTCAGCGCTCGAATAATAGACGGTCCGATATGGGTAGTACACTTCCGGGTCTTTTTGGGTTCGGGGAATGACTTTTTGGACCAGTGAAGACCTCTACATCACATTCTCAATGTTGCTAAGCAATTTGGTGGAAAAACCATATTCATACAAATTGTTATTCAATATAGAACATATTCAAGGGTTTAAAATACATCTGGAGGGGATCGTTAATTTCGATTGTGTGTACTATTTGAACCCTTCAGACGAAGAACCATATAAGTCAGTTCACTTTTTTTTCTTTTAGGACAGCCCATGTATCTGCAGCTGTCCAAAGATCACTGTGAATGAGAGAGTGAACGAGATACATCGCCTGAAATGACCAAAACCTCTGCCATCTTAATAACTATGAACACGTGCAATACTCGATTCGAAAATACTGTACATCTGAAAACCTCAAAATGGACAAAAGTGGATCTTCATCTGAACGATGAACAATTATCGCGAAGACCTCCCAGCATCGCTGAAAGGACCGGCAGCCTCATCATTTCATCCACAGCGTCTCTGGGATTTTCATTTCATGGCGACATGCTGCGTTAGATACAGAACAAACGGACATCGGATCACCTGCGGCTGATGATCTTGACAGCGTACTCGAGGCCACTCTGCTTGTGTCGGCACTTCCTGCACACGGAGAAGCTGCCCTCGCCCAGGGGTGGGCCCTGGAGACACAGCTCGTAGTGCTTGAAAAAGTGAGACTCCTTCGAGAACAGTAGAGAAAGGGGGAAGTAAGTTAAGTCAACCGCAAATTGTTGAGGGAAGTGTAACAAAAAAACAAGAGAAACCCCCCCTCCGAAAACTGCGCAACAGGATACAGCTCCCCACATCTCACTACAAACAGCTGCAAGAACTGGAATTTACCGAAGCATCTAAAAGGCCCGAGGCTGACGTACATGATGAAATAATGTTTGGTTATCTTATGCATTTACTCAACCTCCTGCTTACTCAGCACTGCCGTCGTTACATTGTAGGCAATTGGGGGATGCACTTCTCCAGAGTGACTTACAAAAAGTCACCACAGTGTAATTGGGTCAAACCAGGTCAGGAAACTAACTTTCGTCCACAGGCCACAGTGACTGGTGGATTCATTAAAGGAAAAGTTGTGATTTTTGGAACCCTAGACCTATTTCTTACTTAACAATGATAGTGTTGATCGGTAGAATCCTTTCACAGCACAATCCAAGCCGTTCCTCATACTAGCTCTGGCTAGTTAGCCAAAAACTAATGTAAAGTCAATGGGGTCATTTTCTCCACAGTGCATACAAAGTAGAACTAGTTTGTGGCTAACTAGCTGGGGCTAGTATGGGGAACAGCATGGATTATGCTGAGAAAGAACTACCAATCATCTAGGGGTGTCACGATTCTACAAATCCACGATTCGATTTGACTTTCGATTTTAAGGTCATGATTAATAAAAATCTTTATTAAAAAAAAAAGAGAAGAAATTTCAGCACTGACGAGTATTGACTATTGAGTATTGACTTGATTTGTGAAGACTGACTATTGGCACTAGGGGTGTCATGATTCGATTTGACTTTCGATTTTAAGGTCACAATTTGATTGAAACCTTTTAAATCACACTGTTGAAAAAAAGAAGACAATTCTAATCCTGGTGGCTTTTTGCAGGTGAGGAAACCTTCAGCTCTTTTTTTAACTGCAGTGTGCACTCTTCACATCAAACAGTAGGTGCCATTCAAGCTCTTGATAGCAATTTGACTTTTGATTTTAAGGTCACCATTCGATCCGATTTCGATTTCACTCATTCTGATCGCTCGATCGTTTTTGTTTTTTTCAATTTCGATCTAATTTCGTGACACCCCTACAATCAACATCATCATTGGTAAGTAAAGGCCAATCTAGACTTCCACTTAGGTTCTTTATCAGTGTTGGTTGCGGGGGTTGGAGCATTTATAGCTCCAGGCGACCTTTTTGCTAATCTGTTCCCCACACAAGAGCAAGGTAAATGCGGAAACGCATGGCTCAAGGCGAGTGGGCCATTTTGGGAGAGGAGCCCGTAGGTTCGGCAAGCAGGCCCCTTGGCATTCGACGGCATTTTCACATCCCAAGTATAAATTAACCTTAGGCAAGATAGGGCAAGGCTTATGAAAATCAGAACTATCCCTTTAATTCACCAGACACTTCATTATTCGACCAGTCAAACAGAGTTTCACAGTTGAAAAGAGACCGGTTGTTTACCTGCCAAAAAGTCTAGTGGGCAAACTTGGGAGCCGCAGACAAAATTGGAGTTTTGTTCCCACCCTGGGTCAAACTCACGTACCGCAAACATTGTAACAAGCCAGATATAGGGAATGCAATTACCAAAATGACAATGCCAACACAGTAGAATAAGTAAAAGGGAGGAAAAAAACCGTCTCTCACACCTTTAATATTCACTTATCAACAAGTAAGAAGCCTAATAATAACACGTTAGGGGAAAAGAAAAGAGTGAGGCGAAAGGTTTGTATTTCTGCCACATGGGTTCCTTACCTGTAGCATGGCACTGTGCTGGACCGTGGCCGAGCCCGGCCTGTCAGTGGCCATGTGGGACTCGATGAAGTCGCCCATTACCACGTTCTTGTTGAAGAGGATGGAGGGAGCGACAAACGAATAGCCCTGAAATGGTAGGCGCACTTAGACTGAAGTACAAAACCAGCGATTAGGCACACCGTCGTTGCAGACGTACAATTGTATACACAGCAAAGGTTTGTACAGCATTCTGTTCTGGGTTTAAGAAAAGACACAGCTCATTTCCGATCTCGGCGTCGGGACTCGGCCTTGACCGGTTTTAGTCTGGACTTCATCTCGACTACGACACGTCTCGAAGAATTCTGCTGCTAGGGGAACAGTTTGGGCACCAAGTGGATTTCCTGTCAGCTATTGTATTGAAATAAAATACAATCTCACTAAAATGCTGAACGTGAATCAAAAAAGTATATTCGGGTATTCTTTTGTGTGGTACGATGATACTACCTCGACAAAAAAGTATCATGGTAGGTTGATGGTATTTTCATTGTAGAAATGATTTACCATGGTACCACCATGGTAGAAGTTATGTACCGCCATGGTACCACTTTTGTACTAAAATAATACCATGGGATGATCCATTGTAAACCATGATACCGATGGTAATATCACGGTATTTCCATCATATTTTGGTCACTACCATCACCGCATTGATGGAAATGCCATGATACTTTTTTCGGAAGTACCGTGATAATTTTTGTTAGGGTACTTGGTAATGGTAATACCTAGCTTGGCATGGTAGGGTAGTTAAGAATAGTATGGTAGGGTTATGTTGTGTTACGCTGATGATGGCGTAGTATATGGCCGGGTAAATTCATGGTATGGTGATATTGGTCTGGTATAGTTTCATGGGGACAAACAAGTGGTACGGTGACTTTAAAGGGCACTAACCTGGAACAGGCGATCGGTACTCGGGGGCGTGCTGGCCGGGGAGTACACGGGATCCATGCCTGTGAACTCTTCTGCAAAGTTCCCGACATCTAGCTCACTCTTCAGTTCTGGTTTGAATGGGCTGGCCACCTTCTTCTCCGCCAGATCCTTCCAGTTCAGCCCCTATGGAATGTTAACTCACTTTTACTAATTGAAGCCTTCAGATGAAGAGCCCAACGAAATTCGGTGGCAACATGCTCTGTGGACAGCAGTGGATATACAGATCAGTGACAAATTCGTGGAAAAACCTGAATAAATGAGTGGAGAAACATAACGAAACCTATCTCACACAGATGCCATTCCATACTGGTGTACTGCATGATACAATTAAGCGATTAACATCCTATCCTGAACCCATCTTGAGGTGGCTCTGCTGTGGGGAGCAGTTTCCTGGCATGGTTTGGGTCCACTTGTCCTTTTAGAGGGAGGGGTCACTGCAAATCAATACAAAATTATTCCGAGTGATCACCTTTATCCTATAATGACACATTTCTATCCTGATGGGAGTGTTCTCCTCCAGGATGACGACGCCCCCATCCACAGGGCACTAAGGGGTCACTGAACGGTTTGATGAGTATGAACATGATGTGAATCGTATGCTATGGCCTTCGCAGTCACCAGATCTCAACCCAATAGAACACCTATGGGAGATTTTAGACCGACGTGTTGAGACAGCACTCTCCACCACCACCGCCGAAAACACCAAATGAGGGAATATCTTTTTGGAAGAATGGTGTTCCATCCCTCCAGTAGAGTTCCACAGACTTGTAGCACCTACGCCAAGGCGCATTGAAGCTATTCTGGTGGCTTGTGGCTCAACACCTTAATAAGACACTTCATGTAGGTTTTTCCTTTAATTTGTCACCGCTCTGTATGATCACTGCATGCCAAGGAGAATTAAAAGAATGACAAAGTTTCAAAAGAAATTATAATATTAACATTCAATATGCTGACGATTAAATGCTCTCCCCTATGTAGAGGGGAGAGCAGAGCGCCGTGACAAGCGAGGTAAACATTTGACCTTGAAGAAGGAATGTGTCTTGATGTCTTCGGCCCCTCGCGGCCCGGAGCCCAGCCTCTTGTGTGGGTCCTTCACCAGCAACTTCCTCAGCAGGTCCTGAGCCGTGGGTCCGATCATGGAGGGGAACGGGGGATCACAGCGCAATATACGTCTGGGAGGAGGGGAAGGGTGGAGGAAGAGGGGGATGAAGATCACTTTGTTACTTTACTTTGTCATGCAAGGTGTGGAATTTATCTTTTTACACACGTAGCCCCGCCCCCCAACACATACATCACACAAACTCCCGGCAACGTGTCGCAGTGTCCTTGAGCAAGACACTTAACCCCTAACTGCTCCCAGTGAGCAGGTTGGCACCTTGCATGGTTGCCTCCGCTGTCTGCGTGTGAATGTGTGAGTGAATGGGTGAATGTGAGGCATAAGTTGTAAAGCGACTGGGTTAAAAGCGCTATATAAATGCAGTCCATTTACCATTTATAAACACAGTCCATTTACATCATTCATCAGAGAAGTCAGAGCATAGGGAAGGTATTACAGAAATTAAATCATTTAAAATATTTTATTCTATTTAACCTTTGTTTGACCAGGAAATCCCTCGAGATTAAAATATATTTTTCGAGGGAGACGAGCATATCAAAAACAGACAAGAGATAACAGACACATAAGACAAAATCCAGCTTATGAAAAGCAATTGCACCCTTCGGTTGCACAGTTCTTTACCAGAGCTTTCAACTCTCCCAGGGAGACCAAATCATTAAGCTGTAGTGTGTTCTGAAGGTCATTCCATGACCAGGGCACAGAACAGGAGAAAGCTGCTCTACCTAAGTTCTGAGCAAATCCTGGGTACCTGGTAGAGCAGCCGTCTAGTGGAGCCAAAATTATAACAGCTACTGGTGAGTGATAGGAGATTACACAGATAAAAGGGGAGTTTACCCAGTATGGCTTTGAAATAAAAATATACTAATGCTGCTGTCTCCGTAGGCTTAATGAAGACCAGGACATCAGATCATTAATTACACAGTGATGTGTACAGGACAGTGAGTTGGATATAAAACGTAGAGAACTGTGGTAAACAGGATCTAGACAGCGAAGTGTGGAGGAGGCAACAGGCATGTGAACAATGTTCCCGTAGTCTATAACACTTAGGAATGTAGCCTGTACAAGTCATTTTCTAACTGCTAAATGAAGGAAGGCCCAATTTCAATAACAAAAACCCAGCCAAACCTTCTGTTTCTTCACTAGGTTCAAAATATGCACTCTAAAAGAGAGCCCGTCATCCACCCAACGGAGTCCCCTCCTAAGGTATGAATGCCAACATTATCTGAGATCTGTGAGCAAGCTCTGGAAAAGATCATGGATTTGGGTTTCTTAGCATTAAGAACCAGTTTTAAACCATACAAAGAGGCCTGCAGCTGTTGAAACGCAGTCTAGAGCTCATTAACAGCCTGACTCAGAGAAGAGGCAACAGAGTAGACCACTGTATCATCTGCATAAAGATGCACTCTAGCTGTGAGCATGTCCCTCCAAATGTTCTTTATAAAAATAGAAAATAAAACGGGCTAAAATTGAACCTTGGGGGACTCCTTTAGTGATCTCCATAAAGATTGATTTGTGACCATCTGTATATACACTAGGGCTGAACACTTAATCGAAATCGCAAAATGGTCTAGTGCAATATCAAAATCGCAGGAGGCGCATTATTTGTTAAAGGTGAAACGTGTCAAAACACCGTATATATATATGCATGATGTATATATATATATATGAGTGTGTATGTGTGTGTGTATATTCCTCTTTTTTCCCCAAAAAAATACAACATGTAATATAACATGCATATAACATGTATGTGGAAATCAAACCATATCAATCTATAAAAAAACAAAACATAATGCTGTTAACTAACAAGAATGTTAGCACATTTGAGGTGCCCGCCTACTGAAGGTACAGTTGTGTACATGTCCAGTGATATTAATGATGTTTTGTTCATTGTTGGAGAAGAGAGTGTCATTACAAGGTAGCGTGTGTTGCATTAACGTGTTACGGCAATACAGGCAATGTTAATACAAAGTATAACTGCAATTACCCAGATTTTATTCATGGGGAATTAATTATGTAGATGAGTGCTGACTAAGGTATGGTGTGGTTTATTATAACAGTGGGCTCACCTGTCATTCACTTATAATGTAACCTAAATGCGCAACCAAAATCAGCGTAATTACTGCCTCTTTCAAGGGGATGTCAAGACAGTTAAAAACATTATGGTGGATGTGTGTGAATAGCTTAAATGGGAACTACGCCCAGTTAACAAATTCATACATGGTATTCCTATGGTCTAAGACAGTCCAAGAATATTTGTGAAAACGAAACAACTTTCTCCCAAATCCAAAAACTAGAGCGTTAAAACTCAAGCTTGTGATGTCATCAGCTATAAAGTCTGAAGCTGCTCCATCGACAATGAATAAGGAAAGATGTTGTGGGTGACACTGAGAGAACCCAGGGGAATGTTCTGTGTATACAGATACATTTTCTGTTTCAGAACTGAGAATACTACAATAGAATAAATCTAATTTTGGTATAAAAAAGAAAACAAAGATTCTGTAGGTCTCCCATTCATTGTCAGTGGAGCAGCTCCAGATTTTATACCTGATGACATCACAAGTTTGAGTCTGGTTTCTGGCTTTGGGAGAGAGTAGCTTATGTTCATAAATACTGATTAGGGCTGGGAAACAAATGTTATTTTCAATTCCGATTCTGGCTTCCAACGATTATGAAAACAAGATAATCGAGATGAAATGTATTTGTTTTTTTCAGTTGAATTATATTTAAGTTTTTTTGTTTTTTTTTTTAAGTTCAATAAATGCATGATGTTTCCACAGACGATGAATAATTGTGTTAAATAATTGTGAACTCAACATTGACCAAAATAATCGTGATTATGATTTTTTTGGCCTAAAAAACCATAGGCTATCAGTACATCCCTGATGAAAAGTTTAGAAATTGAGATTTTATTACGCACTGAATTTGAATTTGACCAAAAATTGCCTAAAAAGTCTGAAACAAATCAAATTGCTGTTAGATTGAATCACTGAACCTCCCATTACATAGAAGACAAAGTTTATCATATTTGTTTGCTTTTGACAGATTTAAATTTTCTGCTGGCTTAGTAAAATAAGGCCAAAACTGGCTATTATTTTCATGAATTAGAAAGGGCCAGGCTAATGAAAGAAAATGAAACAGTTGCTGATGCTAAGGCTGGGTTGCTCCAGCAATGATAGATAAATAAATAAATGAAAACAAAATGAAAACAAAATGAAAACAAAATAAAAAGTATGACCAGTTGAAAGAGAGCATTTCGTCCTTCTGACCACCGACTTCTTTTTGAACCGCGGATGCAGCATTAAGAAGGGAAGGGCAGCACTCACTTTGACACCTCGCTCTGGGAGTTCCTCTCCCCCTCCAGGGTGAAGGGAGACGCTCCGGTCAGCAGCTCAAACATCAGGATCCCAAGGCTCCACCAGTCTACGGACTAAAAGATGGAGAAAACTGGTGTGGGTATGGCGGCGACCCAAGAAATGCTTGGGGAAAACAAATACTGGGATTAACAAGGTATGTGCGGTGTAGTACACAAATGGATGGATATCCCTATGGTTGTTGTTGTTTTTTTTTTACCTTGCCATGGCCTGACTTCCCCCTGATGATCTCCGGAGCCATGTACTCAATGGTGCCACAGAATGAATAAGTCCTCTCCTTCTGTATTGAGGGAAAATAATGATAATAATAATAATAATAATAATATTTTTTAACTGCAAAACCAGCAGTCATATTATAACAAGAATTAAATAGGTAGCGTTAAAATGAGGCAAGGATCGTAAAAGAATATTATAATAATAGTCTGTAATGTGTTTATAGTGATTTAAAAGACAATACTGATTTTGCCGGCTCAGCACCTTTGTAGGCTATATAATGCCTCTATGACAACAAATCCTTAAGTCATCAGCTCTGATGGCAAATACTAGTTAAAATGCATGAACAGACACACATCGTGCACATGTGCATAGACATACACTCGTTTAGACTTAGAACGTGAGAGTGTTTTTACACACCCCCTCTTCCAGAAACTCTTTGCTGAGCCCGAAATCCGTCAACACCACATGTCCCTCGTTGTCCAGGAGTATGTTCTCCAGTTTGATGTCTCTGTACACGATCCCCAGCTGTATACAACACATGAAATATTATAATTATAATTATATAATATAAGTCACAGCGCATGGATGGGCTTAATTCTACCTGGCTGCCACCTTTAACTGGAAACAAGATGGGAGTGGGAAAGACTAAAACGTACTCCTGTGAGCTGCGTCAATATCAATTAAATACATTGCTTCAAACATAAAAGTATAAAATAGGTGGAAATAATTTTTCTAACTATAATCATCTCATACCTCATGCATTTCCTCACCCTGCTCATTTGTTTTATAAAGTTGGTGTGATTATATGTCAATACGAAAAATGGCAAGTTCACTGTCATATATTTGAAAAAAATGCAAAAACTATGCTTATTAAAAACAATCTGAGTCAGATAAGCATGAGTTTGTAATTACAATAGTGTATTGTGCCTTTTGTTTGGTGTGTGTAGTGTGTTAAGGCAAAAAGTATTTTGGTTATATGAATTCTTGAAAAATTTATAACAAAACACAAGATACTTGTGCCCTAATGATAAGTGTAAGCGCTCAATGACGAAACCCAATCCCATCACCAAAAGGAAGTCTAACATGCCTATAAATAATTATACTATGGCACTACATACTGTTCAGTTTCTGCTGCCAAATCTGCATATCTATGTTTTTTCCTTGCATAAGCCTCCTCCACTGAATCCTCCCAAGACACCATCAGTTCTATAAAATAAACTATCCGCTGACTAGCAGACCATAACACTAGGTCTGGCATCAAGTTAGTGCTAACTGTTTCGAGGAAAAACGAGTTTTCCTCCAAAATCTACCTGCATCTGCCAATCATTATCTCCCTTTAGCTGGCCTGACTCATGCCTGCCTAAAAACCTACCTCCTCTACATTCCTCTCCCTCACAGACAAATTGAATAGCTGCACTCTCCACCCTCTTACATCCTGAATTCACCTGTACTCTTCTGCTTTCAATTCCTGCTGCTAAGCTTTTCAAAACCTGGTTATGTCACCATGTATACCGATCTTGAGAAAGACTAGTCTTACATCCTGACATAACATGCCTCAAAGTTGCTGTCTCTGAACACAGTGGACATGCTGGGTCCCCATCTACCCATTGTTTCTCTGGTGATGGCAGCACATCATAAGTAGCCTCCATCAGGAATTTTATATGATTTTCCTCCATACTCCACAGGTCCCTCCAGCTAAGCTTCCTCTTCTCTGCACTTTCCCAGTTCATCCACTGTCCCTGCTTAGCCTGAGCCACAGCCTTTGTCCACCTCACTACTTCCTCTTGTCG
>OMKL01131575.1:0-10875 GCA_900302295.1 Parasudis fraserbrunneri
AGATTCAAATTTATTGTCATTATACAGCGCAAGTACAGTACAACGAAAAGAAGTTTGGCATCCATCCAGAGTGCAAATGTTACAGTAAAGTAAGGCTGTCATCGTGGTACAGAGTTCAAAGAGATGACAGCTGAGGGGAAGAAGCTGTTCCTGAGCCTGCTTGACTTGTATCTGAGGTTGTCCATGGTTGGGGTGGGAGGTGTCCTTGACGATACTGCGCACTAGTTATGGTCTATGAGCAACATTCCCTGTACTAGGCTGGACCATTAAAGCTCCAATACATAATCCAAATGGAAACAAATGAGAAGCCCCACCAGCAAAATTTTGAAATAGGAATGTAGACAGGTTTTCATTCTCTGCGATACGAGCATTAACACTAGACAACTATTAAATACGAGTTTTTAGCTGTAAAAGGTTTGTTTACATTGGTAATATTTGTTTACAGTGGAGTAAAACAGACCTATATTCTGATTTACAATGGCTTAAGAAATTTCCCAAAAGCTTACTTTCCATCTACATATCAAACTGTATGTGAATACACCCCATATTTACTATATGGTCAACAACTTCCTGATTTGCAGCAAAATATGCTCTGCTTAAAGGTTAAAGGTTAAAGCCTAAAGGTTTTGTTGCTTATTTGTATTTGTTTTGTTTTTTTCTTTGACTTACAGAATGCCAGATATGTGTGGAACAAGGCTGAATTTGATGCTGTTGATCCTGAGAAGACAGACTTCCTGATGGGTATGAATCTTAAAGGGATACTTCTGATTTTTAGAACATTAGCTCTATTTCTTACTTACCAATGATTATGTTTATCGGTAGAGTCCTTTCTGAGCACAATCCATGCTGTTCCTCATACTCGCTCCAGATAGTTAGCCGCAAACCAATACAAAGTCAATGGGGTCAAGCTCCTGTCTGCTTGGCTGCACAAATCAATATAGATCAGTGGTTCTCAATGAGGGGTCCAGGGACCCCCAGGGGTCCTTGAGGAGGTTCCAGGGGGTCGCCAGAAAAAATTGGGAATATTTTATAATTTCATTATTCATTCCCAACAAGTTAGCCCAATGAGAGAATATATGATAATGACTTCTCTAATCATAGGTTTCACTCTCTCCAATGTTATCTCCCCACTTATAGACAGTTATGGAATTCTGGACTAAGTCATATCTAACCACAGATATCTTCACAGATGGGGGTCCCTGAGACAAAATCGAATCAAATGGGGGGGGGTGGTCCACGGCCTAATGTGTATCAATGTGGGGATCCTCGACATGAAACAGGTAGAGAACCACTGCCATAGGTAAACTGGTGGAGACTGGAGTAGTCACACAATCGCTTCCTTTCCCTGTGCATGCAGGTCTCTTTGAGCCCAAGGATTGTCGCTACGAGTTGGAGCGTGATGAAACCATGGATCCCTCTCTCACTGAGATGACGGAGAAGGCCATCAAGATCCTTCGCAAGAACCCCAACGGATACTTCCTCTTTGTGGAAGATGAGTATCATTGTCTCTGTGGGGCTTTGAGTCGCGTCAGGAAAGAGGGGTGGTAGGCTAATGTAGTAAGTACACAGTCTGTGCTGAATCAGGAAAAGAGGTGCCGATTGAATATGTGTGGAATCCATTTGGGATGAGGCGCGACACTCTATCCGTTACAAAAATATATACTTTATTCGGACAAAAACAGTGACATTTCGGTTGCAGATGAAGGTCCTAGCGACCAAATGTCACTGTTTTAAGCCAAATGAAGTATATATTTGTATATGTAACGGATAGAGTGTTGCACATCATCCCTCATGAAGTTGGCTAATGAGAAATTAGGTGAAGGATTCTTGTTGGATCATTGTAGTTTGCAGAGAACATTATCTTTTTTTTGTCAAGCTTTCAGTGTGAAAGGTTGAGGAACAGTGGACTTGATGGCCTGAGATTCATTGAGTAAATTGAATTGAAATGACCGTTGTAGAAAATGATCAAAATAAATTCATAAATTGCGTAAAAGAGATGGAAATTATTATTTGTTGCTTATTCTCATTGGCTGTCTTTGGATTTCAAGGGGGAGAATTGATCACGGCCACCATGGAGGAAGGGCCAATAGGGCTCTGTCTGAGGCGGTGGAGTTTGACCGGACAATCGAGCGGGCGGCCGAACTGACCAGTGAGCTGGACACTCTGTCCGTGGTCACTGCTGACCATTCCCACGTCTTTGCCTTCGGAGGATATTCTCGCAGAGGAAACCCTGTCCTGGGTAAAATGTTTGCATATACATACAGTACAACTCATTTGTCTTAAGAGTATGGTGGGGATGTTTTGTGTGTTACATGTAACGGGATTAGATTATATTTGGAAAGGAACCTTTCCAACCATGGTTACACTCTGAAAACAGATGTGTTGAAATAACACAGGATGTGTTGTCCCTTAATGAACACAACCTGGCTTATATTGTGTTGCTTTTAACACGTTGTTGTTGTTGTTGTTGTTGTTGCTGCACACCTGCATGTGTTTAGTTAGGGACAACACACCATGTGTTATTTCAACACATCCATTTTAAGAGTGTACACCTGGAGGCAGATATGGTTATATCAATAAAGAAGAGATTCTTTCACTAACAGTGAATATCATCAGTACAGCTTTAAACAGATCCACTAACGTTTTCCTATCGTTTTCATTTGCACTCTGATTTAAAGGAATATCGCGTGAACTTGCTAGGGACGACAAACACTTTACCACAGCTGTCTATGGAAACGGACCAGGATACCAGATATCAGCCAATGGAACTCGTCCAGATGTGAACCAGTCAGTTGCATGTAAGTGTCTTACACAGGCATAGCTATCATCCCAGGAAGAGAGTGAGAGTAAAGTAATAGCACCATCTTGTGGCATCCCATGGCCCAGACAGAAGAATCAAACTAGCATTGAAGAATAGCAGCAAGTTTGACAATTCTGTATCACTTTTCAAGTTTTGGGGAGGAAACATCTCACCTTTTATATTTGACTATTTCTATGCCTGAGAGAGGGTTGGTCCACTGGCTCTCATTTGCATTCCAAAAAGAAAAAGATGAATCTCACTCTCATTGTTTTCTCCTATCTCCCTCTCCCCCTCAGTGGATTATGACTACCGTCAGCAGGCTCCCGTCCCACTGAGTTCGGAGACCCACGGTTCAGAGGACGTGGCCATCTTTGCCAAAGGCCCCATGGCCCACCTCTTCCACGGGGTTCAAGAGCAGAGCTACATTGCTCACGTCATGGCCTTCGCTGCCTGCCTGGAACCCTACGAGAACTGCCTCCTGGAGGCGAGCCATGCCGGAACCTTCCACCCCAGCCTGCTGCTCCTCCTGCTGGGCCTCCTTCTAGCTCTCCTCTCCCTCAACTCTGACTGAACCTGAGATGCTATAGATCAGTGGTTCTCAATCCTTTTGGTTTGTGACCCCTAAAAACAGAGGGATGCTGGTTTGCGACCCCCATACATTCACAGAATGGTGAACTTTGACACAAACTCATGATTTTTATTTAAAATGTTCCCCTATTTAGCTTGATTAATGATTGGAGGAGGGCTTTAGACTTCAAAAAATGTATCACTTCACAAGAAAAAAAACCCATCTATACCAACGATTATAAACATGATGTATTTGTAAATCTTTTCCCCAGGTTGAGAACCACTGCTATAGAGAGAGACCCGTGAATAGGATTTGTTGTCAAATAGGCTTTTGCACAAACTGTTTATTCTTTCTTCACCCTTTCCCTTGTCTCTTAAGTCACGTATGTGTGTGTACTAAGTATGTGCGTTTGTTTTAGGGCTGTGTCGCTATGCAGGATTTTTTGCCAGCACTGCCGTCCAGTACATCATCTACCCGTTGAGATTACACCGAGGGAATATTGAATATTTGTATATTACAGCATTATCATTACAGCTGGTCAATGGTTTCCTATACTCCCAGCGCATTACTTATTTATATGCAAATATCCTTGGAATTTGTTTTCTAAATTATTTATAATAAAGTGATGATTGGGTGTTTTTCAAAGGATACTTTTTTATGCTTTAAATGCCGCCCATTTTAAGAATTCACATTATGTTCTACCTGTGCCCCAGGACAGTTCAGTCAGTATTTATGAACACAAACCATTTTCTCTTAAAGCTAGAAATCAGAGAGAAAACCCTTTATATTATAGCATTGCTATAAGGTTTGAACCAGAATTAAAAAAAAACAACATAATTTGGGTGTAAGAGCTCACACAAATATTGTATGGCCTCACAAAGTCAGAGCCCCATTCATCATCTATGGAGCAGCCCCAGATTTCACGTCCCAGGTACATCACCAGTTGGAGGGGTCTCTCTGATTTTGAGCTTCAGAAGAGAGTGTTGCGTGTTCACAAATACTGACTGAACTTTCCTGAGGCACAGGACATATGCGAATTCTTGAAATGAGTGACATTCCCCTTTAATCCATTTCTCATGGATTAATCATGGTTAGAAAGTATGTTGTATTGTCTGCCAAATAAAAGCCAAGTAATAATTTTGTGTGTGAAGATGTTCTCTTCTGTATGTAAGACCAGATAAGAACATGAGACCATTCAGCCACTCAAACAGGAATCAAGCAGGGCTCTGGCAAGGAGTTCCAAGGCTACACCAAAAGTGGTCAGCAGCAGCATCTTTCCTAATGTTGTTGTGCATGTGACCTTCCTGTGTGCATACAACTGTGTTGAGGAGGAATGATTGAAAATGGCATAGCCATGAAGTAAAGAGTGAAGGCCTACCAGGTGGGGGGAAAAGGTCCCATTTAGTCAAATGGTCCATATTTCATAGGATAGCCTGGATAGCCCACATGAAAATCTGTTAAACATATATTCTTCCCATGACACTTAAAGGGGAACACAACTCGATTTAAGAATTCATAAATGTTATTCCTGCACTCTAGGATATACTAACTATAACATGAACAACTCTAAACCAAAGAACTATGATTTGAGAATATGATGGTATCAAGGCAAATCTGGAGCTGTTCCATCATTGTGGGTGGGTGGTATGTTACTTGGACATAACAGTGGGGATAGGGATTATGATCTGTATTGCCTTGTCAGGTGAGATACGAACAGGGAAGAAATAATAAATTGTATTCAAATCTCAATCAAAATAAATCATATTCAAATTCAGGAGGTGCTGCCTAAAAATGTGGGCCTATTGCATAGGCCAGACCATATCCAGCACTGGACTTTGTAGGCAATAACATGTCAAAATCAGTTTTAATCAGGATTAAAAATCCATGACTCCATTTCAAATGGGAAAAGGGGTTATCGGAAACTTGTTGGAACTCAACCATGAGATGTCTGATTAGGCTACAGTAGGAGAGAAGAGTTCCTTCCTCTCACATTTGCCTTTGATGACTAATGAATATGTGTAGCCTATGTTTTATGTAAGACTGAACCAGTCTATGAGATTGTTGCCATTGAACTATATAAAACCGATTGTTGCAGAGTCCTTGCGTGAACCCTTTTAAGTAACGTCTCGTCGGATTGGTGTGAATAGAGACCTGTGTTGGATTCAGCCAATGAATGCTATCAGTAGAGGCGGGACATCCGCCTTCTGCACCGAGAGGGCGCTTGGAGGGAAGTTTAACCAAATTCGTCAGTCGAAAACAGAAATTGTAAACAATGAAGTTTCGATTATGGTTTGGAGTTTGAAATAGGAGCATCCCTCTCGACGCGTGTGAAAAGGATCCAAACATTGCATGAAAACTGAAAATTGCACACGAAAACGTGGGCGCACATGGCAAGAAAACACTTGGATGCCCTACTCACATTTAGCTAACATTAGCTTAGCTGGATTATCAAATAAACAGCTATCTACATAGATCAATCAACTAAATCAGACGATGATGTATGACACAACATAATAAAATACAATGAATCTCAACGAGACGAGGTTGGCAATCCAACTGTGTAAAGCTGTGTTCGATGGAGAATCCAGGTGATGACATTTTGATTTTTTTTTTCTTATAGAATATTCTTTGAGACTGGTGTAAACCAGATACATTTATTATGGGTCTGGTATTAGCACTACTCATAAATTACTCCTTACCATTGCCGGGAGGAATTAGTCAATGAACCCGTAAAAATTCCCTCAAGCATAGCTAGTAAGGAGCACCTCTGACTGTGTTTAATGTTAGTCATAGTGGTACTTTGCTGCCCTCAGGTTTTTCTACGTGATTTGCCCGGGCATGTTATGTTATGGCTATTGTGTATTAGGCTATTTTTAAAACTAGGTTCACTGTACTGAGGAACCAACTTAGCTATTTTGCTATATGACATAATGGAGGTTGACTGATTAGCCTACAGACTGACTATATGACATGGGCAGTAATGTTAATATTTGAAAGAATGCTACTGATTCACATATCCGTGTGCAATTGTTTAGTAATACATAGAAATACAGGCTACGAAGCAATCCATTACAGAAACTCTTGTAATAGAATATAACAAATCTTTGTATTACTTCACAGAAATGTGCAGACGCTTCTATCACAGGGCGCACGCCCCGACTTAGTTTGCAGCAAAGGGGTGGCCGCAATACATCTAGCTGTAGGCAAAGAAACTGAAAGGAACATACGTTGCCTGAAGTTGATACTGCAACACGGAGCAGACCCCAATATCAGGTATGGTTAAAAATGACCAGTGTTTCCCCAATAATTGTACAGGCCTGTCGGGCTGCCAACGACAACCCCTGTCAGGCCAAAAAAGTTTTTAATATGACAAACTGCTATTAGAGTCCCTTTAAATTACTCCGGAGCGAGCGTGCGAGCGTATGAGATGCAGGTAATGATGGAGTGGAGTGGACCGAGACATGCTGGCTTTTTTTGTTTTGTTTTTTAATAATTTATTATATTTTCTCGTGGAACCGCAATGTCGCTGTATTTCTCTATTGTTTGCACTGTCAATACTACAATACTACAACCTATGTCTTCATGATCAGTATCGATGTGGTTTAACACAACAGTGAATACTAGCAAATATTCATTCATTCACTGTTGCGTGCGTGCAGTGCATTTGACGTTTTCTATGGGAGAATAGCTGTTAAGAAGAAATTGGGTAATGTCGTTTGAGTCATCTGTTAATGATGTACCACAAGCCTAGCTAACTGAAGGGAATATGTGCTTTCTCATTTTCGTCTTCTTTATTAACACCGAATGGGGTGCTTAAACTATGCTGCTCTGTCCCTCTGCGCCTGTCACACACAGGCCACACACACAAAGAGTCAGCTTTGCTGTAGACAGAAAGGGTTGACGTTAATTGTCCCTCTCTCCTCACCTGCTCTAGGTCGCACATACTGTCCTCATCATGGATATATGATTCCAACTCCGATATTAGCCTTTTGACAGCTACTAGTCACACAATCTCTCACTCACTCACACACACACACACACACACCTCTTATGGTTATCATTGTTAGGTTGAATAAAGCCTAGCTTCTTCTGTATCCCCCATCCCCCACAACCACACACTCAAACTTGCAATTTCAAAATGTTTTGTTACAAGCAGCTATTTGAATGAAATTAAACTTCCACAACATGAAAAATGAGTCAATCAGGCCAAAGTATCACATAACATTCATTAATTCCAAGACTTAATGTAAGGCCCTTTGGAATCTGTTTGGAATCATTGACCCTTTTTCAATGCTCAGTTCCATGATTCCGTGCGTGATTTCATCATCACAGAATCTATACAGCCCTACATTAATATTGCCATCAGTATGCCATCGGGCCGCGCCGGGCCCACATCGGGCCTCCCATCAAGACACTTGCCACCGGGCCTAATAATTTTTCTGGGGGAAACCCTGATGACTAGTCAAGTATCATTTTAATCAGAACATTGCCATTTACAGACCTGGAACAGTTTACCACAAATATTGGGAAGCTGAAGTCATTTCTGTGTTGACAGGCGGATTTTCAGGTTAAAATATGATCTGGAAGTCTTGTGAAAAGCTGCCACAGAAAATCTCACGACCATTATGAGAGAAACCTCTATCCTTCTTTCTCTCTATCCTTTCCTCTGTTTTTGTACATTATTTCTCAATGCAAATCTCTTTCTCAATGATGTAAGTGATTCCCCAAAGATGGCGGCTAGCTTCCGTAGCAACCATCTTGACTTCCCACCCACTTCCTGAGCCCTACTGACTGAAGTTTTTATGGTCTTTTCCGCAGGTCTTCAGAGGGTCTGACTCCCCTGCATGTTGCTGCGCTGTGGGGATGTTATCAAAACCTCAAGCTGCTTTTGAAGAATGGAGGGAACCCCAATCTTAAAGATAATGTGAGAAAATAATATATTTTTAGCATAATATTGGTTTCAGTCTTTTATTCATTACATTCTATCCACAAGTCAAAGCAAAAGGTAAAGATGATAAACGGGATTAAGATATGATTCATTAGGTTTGCACAAGAGAATGATATAATTAGTAACTCTAGAAAATATAGCTATCAGCTATTAACAACCCTGATAGAAGCCATGGAATGTTAACATTTGAAACAGTCACTTGTGCTATCTTCACCCCTACAGGATGGCAACAGACCTGGGGATCTGGCAGAGCAGGAGGAAAACCTCAAATGTGCGCGACTCCTTCAGGAATACCAGTCCAGCTCAGCAGAGACAGCAGATGAGGACCTGCCTCAATTCCAATACTGTAAAGTTTTATTTTAGCAGGCTTCAGCATTGTTTCAGATGTAAATCACACAAATTCCCTTGGTCAGGCGTACCATGCCATTTTGAGATGATTCATTTCGTGAAATGCCTCACTCAAAATTCCCTCCTTTTTCTCACCCACAGCTGTTTATGCGGGCCAAACGGACACATCCAGTTATGCGGAATCGGACTACAGCGTGAGCTCACACAGCATGTCGGCGATAAGCGACTTTGGGGAGGCCCCGCTGAGTAGCACCCGACGCTCGTCACTCCTTGACCTGTCCGCCATTAGCGGCAGACCGAGCTGGAGAGGAGCGCCCTATAACAGACTGTCTGACTTCAGCACTAACGGGGGTCCCAGCCAAGGCTGGAACAAAGACTCCGACTGGGCCCCCTCCGTTCTGTCTAGTACTCGTATGTCCGTGGTCGGTGCGGGAGATGTTCTGCCTATACTCCAGGAGGACGTCTTCCTGGTCACTGAGCACGGCGCCGACCCGCCAAAGGTGGATGAAAATCCCGCTGTTACTCAGGGCAGGGTCTCCATCTCCCAAATGGACGCTGCTCTCCCAGCTTGTCCTTTGAGAGGCACGAGCCGTAAGAGCGTGAGCTTCAGAGACGCCGATGAGTATTTCCCTGTTTTTAGCCCAGAATGCCCCAGGCAGGAGGAGCCAGGTGTTCAGGCTAGCTGCTACTCCTCTGAAGATTTCACTTTTGACCTGTCCGAATACTCCGACTTCCTGGATTCGGAGCGCGTGGCCACCGTTTTACACTGTCAGGGGATCGACGTCACGTCCCCGGATCACGTGTACGTTTTCTCCAGGGACAGCAGCGAGAGCGCAGAATCGGACATGGAAAAAACGGTCGTCGTCCACTTCCCATTAGAGGAAGAGGGCGACAACGAAACGGAGGGCGACAGCGTAAAGGGGGCGGTGACTAAGGCACCTGGGCGGCCAGCGTGTGGCTCGGGGGGCAGCAGCAGCAGCAGTGGGACCAGTCACTACAGCAGCTGCGAAAGTGACCATTATACGAGTGCCGTGGAGGCCTCCACGCACCCGGGGCCGCTCGCGTCTTCTGACATGGAGGAGAGGGGTTTGAAAACCGCTAGCGTTGAATCTGACAAAGAGACCCAAATTCCCAGGGACTCTGGCGGCGTACGTGTAAGTCAGGAGGTGAACATTCCGCCTGTTAAAACGGAACCTCCGAGAGACTCTCGGGTAGAGGACCTGACAGCTTTGGCAGACAACCTAACGTTGTCTGAGAAAACATCCGCAAGCAGCGTTGCGCTTGAGGCTTGTAGTGGCTCCGAAGAGACGGCTGTTCTTACCGCCACTGAAGGTAGCGCTGACGATGGCGTGGCAGCCAAGCCGACCACGCACACCCCAATAGCTGGTTCTACATCTACAGCATCAGAGGGAGACTTAGATTTTCCATTCACTCCGAGTCCATTTGTTACCGGTAGGACACGTTCGAGGCTGAGTCGCTGCTCCTTGAGAACCAGCAAAACCCCAGAGAGCCTTCTGTCCACGTCCTCTCTGTTCGAGCAGACCCTGCTGACACCGTTGCGAACGCACCGCCGCCAGACCCCCAGGTCTCAGGGCAGCGACGACGTCTTTTACAGTTCACCAGGCAGACGTTGTCACACTCCACAGTCCGCGTCACAGGACTGCTGGCTGGAGAGTCAGGAGACACAGGCCAGCACCCTCAGAGCTGGTCAAAGTGTTGGCGATAGTCAAGCTGATACTGTTATTGTCTCCAGTAGCATGGCTGACACGGTCATCCAACCGCAGAGCGTGTCCGACACAGTCATAGTGGAGAAAGATGAGGAATCTTTAACGGACGCTTATGAAAAAGGTCTCAAAGAGATTATGCTGGCTATGCGGGGCAAAGACGTCGCGGAACGTGGGGAGTTTCTGACCGATGACCTGACAAGTGCAGATGAGGCAAAGATGAGAGAAAGCCAAAAAGAGGTTGCTGAAATGGACAAAGCTGTCGGCTGGAAAAACGATGCCTGGATCACAGAGGACCCGGACTCCCAGAGCGAATCGTTGTCGTCTTCATCCAGCTCCAGCTACTTCTCCCCGAGGAGGTCCAGGGACGACAGCGACCCTCCCTGCACCCCAGGCACCAGCTGCACGCCGAGGTACAGCATGAGCATGCTGTCGGGCGTCCGCAGGCCACAGCACCTGGCCAACCTCTCCTACACGCCGGGAGGGC
>OMKL01131845.1:0-10525 GCA_900302295.1 Parasudis fraserbrunneri
TCTCTCTCTCTCTCTCTCTCTCTCTCTCTCTCTCTCAGAGAACCTGAATAACTCAAGTCAGTCTCTATTTCTCTCTCTCTCCCAGGACTGTAGTTAGAGGAATGACTGTTAAAAGTATTCATTAGGAGCGGGAGTAAACCACTGGGCTTGGGGTAGGCTGGAATTACAGAGTCTTTATGAGGCCTGACTGGCAGGGCTGCTTCAGACCACCAGGCCAACAGCTAGGAAAATGTTGCCACACAGCAGATAACCTACTAGTTCGGTGTTTATGTTCAGAGAACACATACACATAGACAGATAAGGAAATCAGTTTTATGGTGGCAGGCCTGCATCACCTCCACCACCTCCACCCCCTTAACCATCAGCATTGTCATCATCAACAACAACAACAACAACAACAACAACAACAACAATAACAACATCAAAAATGTCAACATGATATAACAGTATATAGTAAGCCAGCAGACTACTTTATATCACAGCTGTAGCCTAGGGTAGCAGTGGGCATGGTAACTGGATTGGAATAATTTCATCTGCAACGTGGAAGTGTTGGATCAGCTGGCATATGCTAATTGGGACGCATTTGATTGGTTGCATCTGTCAATCAGATATATATAAAGATTAGTAAAGAGTCAGTATAATGTCAGCTGTACATTATTTACTAAGAGTCTATTACGTAATAGGTTGGCCTGGGGTGAAGAGATGGACTGTACCAAATCAGCAGAAGAAGAAAAAAAAACAATGAGCAGGCAACAAGTTGAACCAATAGGCCCAAGTTGTGACTGGAGAAGCTAGGGAATTAGTAGCCTATAATATTAGATAATAAATACTCTGTGTGGGTGGTGCTGTGGTTGATTACCGGATGTTGTTTACAAAATAATCACACTTGCAGGCCTCTGCTATATAAAATGAGGATGTTAGGACACGTCCAAACAATATTTTCCACTGATTTCATCCAGAATCGAAAACAAGAGGCGTCACCTACCCGACCCGAAGGCTTTGGCCACTAGCCATGTCAGACTACATGATATTTTAGCCCTTGTAAAATCATAGTGGTCAAACGCTTTGATCGCGGGGACGATAAAGGTCCGTTTCATCCCCTTGCTGTCTGTCGCATCATCCATTTTCACGCCAGGGCTCTCCGGTTCCCGTTACACAGAAGCGGCAGGTCAGTCAGCCAGTGGAATTCTCCGAACGGCGGATGACATCCCGTCCAAAGGAATTCGATGCACCAAATTTCCCGTTCCCCAAAAAACTTTGAATGTGGCCTGATATAGAAGAGAACACCGAGTACGCGCGCATATATCCAGGGTCTTCTTGCCACGGTTACATGTGAATCCGTTTTATGTCCATATGTCTCGTGCCAGAAACCCTGAAACGACAATGCAGTTTAGTGTTTGTAGGAATTCTGAATATTTTTCCCATTCCCTGATGTTATCTTCAGGTTGTCCAGCATAGCGGAATGGGATGCTGTTAAAAACTGTTACGCTGAGGAAGGTGTGAACCCATAACGAGAGGATGTTTTCTTAACCAAACGGAAACGGTTATTTGTGTCCATGTTTTCATTCGTTTTCTTTCAGAAATGTTTTCCCCTCTCCTCTCCCTCAATCTCGGCGGAGACTCCTCTGCGCTTTTCCTGCCGCACTGATCGGAGGAGGCGAGGGCCTATGGCGCATGCGCGATCCACCCAGACGTTCCACAGACATAACTGGCTACAGTGTATCAACCAACTATTTCCCGCGCCATATGCTTTGCTCTCCTTATGGAAGTCATTCCATACAGTATTCCAAACCTAGGTGGAGATAGTGGTGCTGTGATTCACCAGGGGGAGAAACTTTACTGCAAGCAAATCTGCAAAGTTTGATGCTATAGACAAATCCAGCAGATCCGTTGCTGCTTTTTTGAAACTGATCAATATCGATATCATACTTTTTTTTTTAAGGAGTGCACCCCTTATTATGTTTACTTTATTGAGACAATATAAAGGCTGAGAGTACATTCTGTGGTCCCGTACACGAGGGTCTTATGTGCTTGATGGTAGAAGAAAGCAAATTAAACTAGATGAAGTGATGATGTTTTAGCTGCAGGGAGCAAGGCAGGTGGGCTGTTACTGTATATATGGAGCAGCAATTATAACCCCTACTCCTCTTACTCTGTATAGTCTTGCATGTTTACTCACCTTAAAGGCCCTATCGCAATGAAATGGATAGCTGTTTTCATGTTCCATTTAATTGACTATACAAGGCAGAACACCAGAGAACAAGTAAATATGAGTTTTTAATTGTATTCACTGTATTTTGTGAATTTTATGAGTTTTTTTCTTTCTCTTTTTTATGTTGGTAACATTTGTAGACACAGGAGAAAAACAGATTTACTGTGTATTCCAGTTCACAGTGGGTTAAGAAAGTTCCATCTACAGATAAAACTTCAAGAGCATTGATATGGTAAAAAAAAATATATATATATCACAGATTGGGGCTTTAACAGTTAGCAACAATTATACACAGTAGACATACTGTATGATCGGACTGTTGGAAAGTGTCAGACAAATCTTTTTATTCTGCTGCTTAGATATCTATTGTTGGGAGCCTAAAGTGAATGCCTGACAAGAATACTGCTTCACTGTGAAAACTGAATTCCTGATATCAGAAATTTGAACAAATCAATAATAGTCCCAAAATGACAAGTGATACTAATATCTCTGAATCTCTTAGTCTCTCCTTTTGCACTGGCATTTGCCTCAACAAAACAGACTGATAAGTGATCCTGGATTCTCTATTCATCAAATCCGTCTCACTAGTAAAATCAAACTCTGGAGATTATAATCAAGACAAATATCTCAGACCTGTGATAAACTATAGATTTGAATCATACACAAACAAAAACATAAATTAAAAAATGCATGCAGTTTATTTTATATATTGTATGATTTGCCACTTATATTGATTTCAATGTGGCAAGTGGGGGTAGGCCTCTATCTGTGGCTGTGGTTAGCGTTCTTCCGCTCCCGATGGCTTCTGGTGTTGGAACACTTCTTGCTTGGCCGTGGTTTACTGTGAGAGAGAGAGGCCCTGGCTTCTGATGTCTCAGTCTAGAGAGGAGAACAAGGAGGGGAATTAGATGTCACTGTAAAAATATACTTTATGGGTTAACGTTACTGCATCATCAGACAATATGAATTCATCCCCAGCTCAATATCTACACTATACATCACACCATGTTCCTTTGTTTTCCCCTCTTCCCTAATGTTACAATAGTCTTTGGGACAGACCAGATATCGGTACCACCTAAGGTGGCAAATCGTTGGGGTGCCAAATTGTTTGTAGGGTCCATATGAATAGACAGCTGTGTGATAACCTGTGAAAACCTGCATATTATGTTTATAGCATTCATAGAAAATTCCAAGGAGTTAACATAGGCAAACTGACTTATTTCCAGTCATTGTCAAATGGTGGCGTCTAGACCCTATAGCCGGGAAGGACGTTTGAACATTTATTTTTTTGGTGGCAGTGGTTAAGGTTAGGATTAAAGTAAGGGATATGTTTATAAACAACTTATTATGTGAAAATGATTAGTTACAGCTTTACAGCCAGGTCAAAAAGAGACAATTACCATATAAACGGCCTTCTGGGATATGGGATCTAGACACTACCTTGTCAAATGCAAGAAATTGCAATTCTGGAAGAAGACATTCAATTTATTGTCCACATACACCCCCTACCACACACACACACACACACACACATAAATTCAAAGAGATCAGAGTGTAGGTTCGACCACAGCATAAGGCCCCTGAAGCATTTTGGCAGTTATGTTGCATTAGGCACCACCGTGGATACAACCCCACAACCATCTACCATCACTTCCACCTCCCAGTGAAACACTACACATGTAACCACATAGTCCTCAGGGAACAGCATCAGTAGCCCTGCTGGAGGTACAAGGCTGGATGACATTGCAGTTTACCAGATCCTGAGCATGGTACTCGGGAGCGTGTGTGTGTGTGTGTGTGTGTGTGTGTGTGTGTGTCAACATTGCTCCCTAGCGCCTGTAGTTGGTGTGTACAGCCAATGAAGTCTTAAACCTAATAGCCAGTAGATGGTGGTCTTTAGCCAAATATTTCTCCACATCATTTAGACTGTGAAAGACAAAGTAGCCTACATGTCTGAAGTCTTGCTATCTTCTTCACAGCGATTTATGTGGTAGGAGTCGTTTATCGTCATGAATATCTTAAGATTTTGTCATTCTGTAAATGAGAGGGGGAGTCATTTATTTGGTTGAGGGAGTTGGAAACAGCTGTAAAAAAATTGGAATATGAAATTGTGTTTAAAGGTCCCATATTATGGAAAATGGGTTTTGCCTCGTCTTGGTGTGGATTTGGCAGTCTGAAATGTTATTTAGTTACTGGAAAAAATTACATAGGTACTTCTTGCCATTTAGGCAGGGTTGTAACCTGAAAAAGAGTATTCAGATTTACAAGCCAATCACAACTATTACCCTTTGTGATGTCATACCAAGGACACAAAAAAAGAGTTTTAATTCATCAATTAGCTGTCATTTTTGGAGCCAGGAACAATGTCTTCCTAATCGCCTTTTTTTTTTCCTTCCATACCCTATTAGTTGCAACCTTGAAAAATGATGATCACAAAAAAAGTCATCTCTATTTTAGGATAGGGTGGGGCATGAGGTCTCCACTGAAATTAAAGTTAAGGTTACGGTTAAGGTAAGGGTTAGGTTTATAAACAACTTTATAGGTGAAAATTATGATGAGGTCCGGCACTGCAGCTTGGCCAAGTAACACCAACAAGGGTGTGGAAAAAAAGAAATGCTACCTAGTCTACTGCCCAGTTTGTAAACTATTTTTTATTATTTTGTTTTTTAAAACACATATTAAAACCCAAAACGTAACATGTTCCAAAGATTCAAGGAAATCATACAAGATTGTTGAGAAGATAAAAAATATGGGATCTTTACAATAAAATAAAAAAGGAAACAGAATAGGTCTGTGGTGGCCCACTTCTAAAATACACTCTTACATAGACATAGACTCTTACAACTTACTAAAAACAACTACAGAATTTTATTCAACCTCCTTTTTTCACAACCACTTGTTCTTTTGTCAAGGGGTTTACATGATGACTGGAGGGAAAAAAAACCCTGTGGTGAATGTTTCACAGTGATTGCTATACAGACATTTGTTTTAGTGTTCTGATTCCTTCTCGGATACAAATAAAAGCTCAAAGGAGCAAGATGAAAAAATATATATTTTCACAATTTTATAACTAGTCCTCATTATCAGACAAATCGTCTTCCTTTGCAGCTCCACCCAATTCCACAGTCATTTGAGAGTCATTACCAATCATTATGTATTTAGCGTTCTCAATATGGATGTTTCCTTGTGGAGGGCACCAAAACCTGCCATCACCATCCACCTGTTGTTGTTGTTGTTGTTGTTGTTGTTGTGGTGGTGGTACAGGAAAGTTGGAATAGCTTGGAAACTGGGGTCCCCAATAGGGAATATAAGGCATACCTGGGTGAGCCAGTGGTGAATGGTGCATGGAAAGGTTCTGTTGCAGTAAAAGTCTCAATCTTTCTCGCTCCAGCAGCTCCGCCTCCGTGTGCTCACGAATGAAGTGCCTCTGACGCTCGTTAGCGTCTCTCAGTTTTTCCTGTCTCCTCACCTGCTTTTTAACTCTCTGCTCCTCAAGCCACACCTTCCTCTGAGATTCTATTTTCACTGGAGAAAAGGCCCTTTTTATCTTCCTCTCAAAGTTCCTGTTCTCCTCCAGAGGATTCAATGTCTGCAGCACTATGGGCAGGCTCTCTCTGGGCAAGGAGTTCTCCTGAGGCAGCAGAGGTATGACAGTGTTGCGCTTGTATTTCTTAGTTATGGAGTTGATGAGCGCCGAGTCAGTCTCCACCTCCAGCAGACGAGTGTTGAAGTTCCTGGTGAGCAGCAGGATGGTGAAGGCTGAGTTATTGATAGCGTCCTCCACACACATCAGTGTGCTCCTGCCGGGGACCGCGAAGTCTTCCGTGAAAGTTGCCCCCACGCCAACACCGCATGACTCAAGTTTTTCTCTCATACTCTCAGCCATGTCAGTGTCCTCTGGTGCGTGCAAGATGACAAAGGAGTAAAATATTGCCTCCTCCTCCTCTTCTTCCACACTTTTGTCTTCCTCGCGTGTTTGTTTTGGAACTTTGCTCTCAAGCACAAGGTTTTTAGTTGGAGTAGGCACTGACTGTGGCTCAGGGGTTGGTACAGCAGTTGACTTCCAGTTTAGATTCTGAGTGGTATGATCTGCTAGCTTACTGCATTTTGCTGGTAGTGTTGCAAAGCCTGGAGTGTCCATCTTAAAGTCTATCTCTCCTTTAACCAAACAAGATTGATTTGATTGAGTTCCCTTGGATGAACTGGAAGGCCTGATAGCATAGTTTTTTACTTCACCCTCACTAACATGTCGCAGGGTGTTACATGAATGATCTGGTGATGTTGGATTAATTTTGCTCCCTTCGCAGGTAACCGTTTGGGCTAGACTTATCTCTAGATGACTTGGATAAGAGACCATGGAGGAGCTAGTCTGTAATGAGCTGGGCAGATTATTCATTGACGGATCCTGAGATAGTGAGTGTTTCAAAGCCGTACTGCTGTTGTCCAGTCCGGCCTCAGAGGAACACATCCACTCTGCAAGTTTAGGCCCACAGACCAGCTTAGCCTCTTCTCTCAGTTGATCTATGCCCGTGTATACTAAAGGCTGACAATCAGCTGTTCCATGGCTGTTAGCACGAAGGGCTCTCTGATACGCCAGATCTCTCAGTGATGTATCACACAGCCTCTGCTCGGACAACACTCTGAATATCCTGGCCAGGTCTGCCAAGGTTTCCCCTCGAATGTCTGGAAAATCACCACATTTGACTCGGAAGTCGTCCAGCTGGCCCGCGCTCATGTGCCACTTTTCAGCCAAATGCTGAGCAAGGTTGTTGTTTTTGTCTTTTAGCGCGTGGAGTTTGTTCGCCCCCTGCACCCCTCTTCGGAGAATGATGAGAGTCAGGGCGAGCACAATGTCTTCTTCTGGACGTGCACCCAGCTGAAATGTCAGGCTCAACAATCGTTCACGTGGCGCCTCTTCTAGGATCTTAAAGACATCTATCAATCCAGTCCCTTGTTTTACTGCCTCCTCTCCCTCCATTTTGGATGTCACTTGATTCTTCTACTTGTCCTTGTCCAGGCCTTCACAAAGGCTAATATGATCAGATCATACTTCTTGAACATCTCTTCATTCTTTGCCTTTCTTGAGTAGCAATAAATTGATTACATGCTCCGTCTTGAACAGCAGGCACGCTAAATACAAACAAACAACCAAGTCACAAATTATGCTGCAAACATGTAGTCATATTAACTTGTATTTTGCATACATTGTAAAATAACAGTGTTTTGTAATATTATTACTGAAAAATAGACAGCTTGTCAGTGTAAGCAGGCCATAAAGAGCTGGAGTAACTTAGTAGCTTAGTGATGTGACACATTCGACTACAAACGAATCTACTTGTAGGATGTTAGTGCATTCGCTGACCAGTAGGGGCCAGTAGAGTATTGTCGAGGAGTTGAAGGGTGAGGAAAGAGAGAGGAGAGATACCTTTGATAAGGAGTTCGAAAACTTAAAACGAGACTAAATATGTTGTTTGGGAACACAAATAGATTTGACAGATCAACCAAGAATAGATATTTCTTCTGTCTGTTATTTCCACTCCTTACACACAGAAAGAAGGAATTAAATCAAGCTACTCACCGGCATGGACTGTATAATAATGGAGTAATAGGAGACAGACAGTAAAACGTGTCTGAGCAGTTTAACAGCTTAAATAAGGAAGTGACTCTGTTCCATTTCAGTGCGACCAATGGGCGTCCTCGTGCATATGTGTGCACCTTTGGAATACACCAGTCAGAGGAGCACGGGGTTCGGAAAGCACTGTCATTCTTTATGAATCAACCGTTCTATGGAATCAACCCACGGTGTAAAATAGTCTAATGAATTAGGGTAATAGACCTATGCCTGCTACACCAGCTACACCACACAGACAGCAGTAGCTTTCTGGTGATGTAACAAGCACTGAAGTATGGGAACTCATGAGGGACAAAAGAGAGTGGAAGGGAGAGAAAAAAAACACTAATTTAGCTTTTTTGCCATATAGTACATGATAGAGACATGACATTTCCCACAATGATGGATATTGGTGTGCCAATGCATCACAACAAATATCACACCAATTGGCCAGATGGTGGTGCAATTATCAACGGTCAAAATGTCAAACTTTGAGAAGCCTCGATTGAAATGAGACCATAGGTATTCCTATTACCTACATGGGTTCACTGCTATGGCATTAAACAGGTGTCAGAGAGCTGTAGAGGAAGCAGTTTGGGCCTGGGCGACCAAGCGACCAATGACATTAGCTCGGGTAGTGGTCAACCCGTCGCCATCCTAGGCAAAAGAAACTCGCGATGGGCGAGAGGTGCGCACAGTCTTGTGTCATTCGACCACATGGTGGCGCTATTCACTAAAATCAGATGATAGATTTATGAAATTTGACAGAGATGTCACAATCATAGATATTAGTGTGCCATGAATGCCTCACAACAAATATCACACCACGCCAGACGGTGGCGCCATAAAGGTCAAAATGTACAACTTTGACAACACATAACTTGTACAATTAAGTCTGATTGACATGAGACTTCGTACACATTTCCAGCTATTCTTGGTCTACAACTTTGCCACTAGATTGCATAAAGACAATGGCTACAGTGGTCGGGTGAAGCTCATATTGAGGCAAGTAATGGTAAGAATGGGGGGTTCCTGTCGCCAGATTGGTGCAGGTTATCAGGAATTACATGCTTGTTTCTTTCTACATTTTTATCATGTGGTTCATTACATTTTATCATGTATTTTTCAATATGTGAAATTATATTAGTGTTAGAACACACACCAATGTTTGTATGAGAACAACTTAATTAGTACTGAAGCTCTTGGGTTACAGTTACATTCCAAAGCATTGTAAATCTGACTATACATATTACATATATACCACTGATGACTCCTTGTGTCATACAGTTGCAACATACTGTTCCATATCAAATCCAAAAGAAAATCTGAGCTTCATATAGACACAATAGGATAGGAGTAGAAGGGAGTAGAATTCTGGCTTTCTCCAACTTCTGCTGAGCAGCCAGTGTATTTTTAACCATGAAGGAAACCTCCAACCCTGTATTTACCAGGGGTGGGGTCACACTAGGCAGTGAGTACAGGCCAACTATAAAGCCCTCAACACAGAACAGACATAGAGTCTCTCTGTTCTTAATACTGGGTGCAGTTTGATATGTTTGCTTTATAACCACTTCTGAGAGCATTACTGTAACCCTATAGGAAATGTGGCTCTCTATGCTTTCCATAAATAGGATTAGTATAACGTGGCTATTGCCAACGCATGCTTCTATTCAAAGTAATTACCATTCGGTTTAGCTAGCCTATATAGCTTGTGTTACCAAAACCACAGCTCTTTTGTTTTAAGCATTGTCCTATAGGCCTACTGTGGCTAACTGTGCCCCAAACTAACCTAGTCATAGTATGTTGCAGAATGCGCTAATACATACTTTTACACTCACAGATGTATTCACATGCCACACATACACATGCTCCCACCCCCACCCCCATACGCACACACACACACACACACACGTCTGCACAGCCTCAGGATCGTCCTGACAGTCAGATGATGTTACGTAACTGACTGCCAAATGTCCATCTTTATTGGGGCCAGTTCTTTTAACAGGAGACATGCTCTCCCAGCAGCTGTGTTAGTCAGCCTTCACCTCCAGGCCAAACACACACTATACATTACCAGTATATAGTAAGACACTGTGTCAGTTCTGTATGTATAGTAAGACACTGTGTCAGTTCTGTATAGTAAAAGACTTGGTTCGTTATGTCTAATATATAATAAGAGATTGGGTCAGTTCTGTATAGTAAGAAACTGTGTCAGCTATGTCTAATATATAATAAGATACTTGGTCAGTTATGTTTAATATATAATAAGAGACTGGGTCAGTTCTGTCTAATATATAATAAGATCTAATAAGAGACTGGGTCAGTACTGTCTAATGTATAGAAAGAGACTGAGTCAGTTATGTCTACTATATAATAAGAGACTGGGTCAGTTCTGTCTAATATATAGAAAGAGACTGGGTCAGTTTAATACATAAGAAGATCTAATATATAATAAGAGACTGGGTCAGTACTGTCTAATGTATAGAAAGAGACTGAGTCAGTTATGTCTACTATATAATAAGAGACTGGGTCAGTTCTGTCTAATATATAATAGGAGACTGGGTCAGTTCTGTATAGTAAGAAACTGTGTCAGCTATGTCTAATATATAATAAGAGACTGGGTCAGTTCTGTCTAATATATAATAAGAGACTGGGTCAGTTATGTCTAATATATAATAAGAGACTGGGTCAGTTCTGTCTAA
>OMKL01131856.1:0-11658 GCA_900302295.1 Parasudis fraserbrunneri
TTTGTGTGTGTGGATGTGTGTGTGTGTGTGTGTGTGTGTGTGTGTGTGTGTGTGTGTGTGTGTGTGTGTCAGGATAAGGACCTGAAGCAGTACCTGGATGACTGTGGCAACACTGTCCACGTCCACAACGTCAAGGTGAGGAAACAATTTAAAGATTCAGATTTTCAGTTTCATTGCATTTTCTATTACAGGAGGTAAGTTGATGTAACATTACCCAAGATTTTAGAACTGTTGTTGTTGTTGTGAAACAACAAAATCAAACCATTTCAGATTGACTGAATGATATTACATAATAATAGTAATAATAATAATACTAATGATAATGATAATAGTAGTAAAAAATTTGATTTATATAGTGCTTTTCGAGAACTCAAAGTGTCTTTACACTAAGGGGCGGGGTTAGTGAGACAAACAACAGACAAGTGTAACACAAACACACAAGGATGGAGGGGGGGGAGGGGCTAAGAGAAGGCAGTGGAGAAGAGATGGGTCTTGAGGTGGGATTGGAAAACCGAGAGAGACTCTGAGTCTCTAATGTCTTGGGGGAGAGAGTTCCAGAGCCTGGGAGCTGCCCTGGAGAAGGCTGTGTCCCCACAACTGAGAAGGTTGGACGTGGGGGTGGAGAGAAGCCAGGCTGACGTAGATCAGAGGGACCGAGAGGGTTGGTAGGGAGAGAGGAGGTCTGTGAGATATGGGGGGGCCAGTTGGTGAAGGGCTTTTTAGGTGAAGACCAGGATTTTGTAGTTGATCTGGTCAGAGACAGGAAGCCAGTGGAGGTCTTTTAGGAGTGGGATGATGTGGTGCCAGGATTTGGTGTGGGTTAGAAGTCTGGCAGATGCGTTCTGGACCAGTTGGAGCCTGTTGATGGAGCTGGCGCTGATGCCACAGAGGAGTGAGTTGCAGTAGTAAAGATGGGAGGAAATTAAGGCATGGATCAGTGTTTAGGGAGAGGGTGGGGTCGAGGATCATTCCAAGGTTGTGTGCCTGGGAAGAAGAGGAGACAGTGGTGTCATCAATGGTGAGTGTGGAGTCATTGATTCTGCTGAGGGTGGACTTGGAGCCGATGAGGAGGAGTTCAGTTTTGTCACTGATGAGTTTGAGGAAATTTAGTTGCATCCAGACTTTTATTGCAGACAGGCAGGAGTCAATGTGAGAGAGGGGTGGGTTGTGGGGGAATTTGGTGCTGAGGTATATCTGAGTGTCATCGGCATAGCAATGGAAATCCAGGTTGAAATGGCGGTGAATTTGGCCAAGAGGGAGGATGTAGATGATGAAGAGGAGTGGGCCGAGTACGGAACCTTGGGGAACACCTTGTGCGACTGTGGATGTGACAGAGGAGTGGTTGTGTAGGGAAATTAAGTGTGATCTGTTGGTGAGGCTTTCAAGTCTGGTGTGCAAGATGTTGTGGCTCATGGTATCGAAGGCTGCACCCAGGTCAAGGAGGATGAGGATGTTGAGGGCTCCGGTGTCAGCAGAGGTGAGGACTTCATGTTGTGCGCTTGGTTTGGACCAATCAGCATCCTTTGAGGTTGAAGTACTGGCAGCTATGGGCAAATGATGCTTTTGTATCCTTTTTTGGTTTGGTTGGTTTGTATCCTACCCGTGCTGTGCTGCCTGTTGTGCGTCCCCATTACACAACAGACCCGTGAAGGTAGGAGGAGCCAGGAGGAGGAGTAAAGCAGACATTCATCGCTCTGAGACTGGTCATCAGCTCTCTGGCACCAATACAGTTTACATGAACATGCCTGAGTGAACCTCATATTGTAGTTGATATCTATGCATTAAAAACCAAAATTTTCAGCAAATCTCTTAGTTTCATCAATATTGTGCTGTCAGAACAGTCTTATGTTTTCATGTTAAGTATTTAGTATTCACTATTGCACAGCTGGCCAGCCAGGAAACTTGGATTTAAGTTGATAAATCTAGTGATCTACACACGAAAACAATTAATTTTTTTCAGCAAATCTCTTAGTTGTAACAAGATTGTATAAGCTAAGAAGTGTTGTGTTTCTAGGTGAAGTATTTACAATGTTCACTATTTGGTGAAATAAGACTTATATAAAGATCAGTCACAGTGCTCCCTCCCCAGAGAAGGACAGTGGCTGTGTGTCATGAGAAAGCAACGTGTGGCTTCATTTCAGCCTCGTCTTGTTTGGCCAAATATAAACACAACACTGCTTAACTTAATATAATAATAATAATAATATAATCTTGTTGTAACTATGAGATTTGCTGAAAAAAGTAATAATTTTTCATTGATCAACTTCTTCATACAAGTTTAACGAAGCATTTCCTGGTTGATAATGAGATGAGATGGTAAAATGGCCAATAGGGAACATTAAATACTAAACATACAAACATGAAACTGTTCTGACAGCACAATATTGATGTAACTAAGATATTCGCTGGGAAAAATGTTTTTAATGCATAGGTATTTCAACTACAAGAGTTACCCGGGCATTGGCATGTTGTAAAGTGTTGACACAGAGCTGATACCAGGAACATGGGATGATGTTTCATCGACCAATCAACTGTCTGCAGTATGAATAGCAGCACGGATAGTAGCTTTGGTACCGACCCCAGAGCAGTAGCTAAAATCAGCACGGGTCCTGTGGCCCAGCAAGGTAGTGGAAAAACACCATTAGTATGAATTTGCAGGTCTGACATGTTATCTAAGGGCTGGGAAAAACAACATACTGTAGGTTCTCCTCACTGTTTCCAAGGATGTTATCTGAAAAAAGTCTTCAGACTAGACTGACACGTCAGACCCATGGCATTGCTATGCATCTGATGACGTCATCAAAATGCCACCCAATGATGTCGTCACAATGCAATCTGATGACATCACCACAATGCCATCTGATGACATCATCACAATGCCATGCAGCCACTTTTGCTGAATTGAAACCTGAAGGTTATTTTGATGGACTTTATGACACGTGGTTAACAAGTCATTCATCTTAAAGGGATAGCTCGGATTTTTGGACATTAAGTGGTATGAAATACTTGCTAGTTCTGGCCTGGTTCCGAGCGAACCGGGAAGCTTCAGACAGGCATCAAACGGGGTCACGAGACAAAACAGTGTTAATCCACCAGAACCTGCAAGCGGGTTTATCCATCCACAACACTAAACCACAGGCCTCTCGGCCTTAAAGGTAAAGGTTAAAGGTTTATACCTTTATACCTTTACCTTTACCTAAACCACAGGCCTCTCGGATTTAAAGGTAAAGGTTAAAGGTTTATACCTTTACCTTTACCTTAACCTTTACCTTTACCTAAACCACAAGCCTCTCGGACTTCCTGAGCTTCAGAGCTACGCAGTGTGTTGGAACGAGTGTGATGCAGTTACTCCACACTGAGGCTTGTTCCAACATGAATCAAGCACAGGAAATGCACCAGGCCCACAGCTTTGTGTTAAATATGGTGACTTCCTTCAGTTTATGTGGTGTTTAAGACATACTGGAGGCCAATGGCAGTGATGAATTGGCAGAAAGTAACTACCAAATATGTAGATATATGTAAGATTATGAAAAAAGAAGGGTACTTTGATTTTTGTATCAAGGCAAGAATGACTTTGAATCCACATGTCAAAAAGACTGGTATGGCCCTTTAAGAAGGATACCTTGGAACCCACATGTCAAAAAGACTGGTGTGGCCCTTTAAGAAGGGTACGCACAGAAGTAGCAGAAACCACAGCGTCCAGTCTAAACTTATGCCCCGCCCACAATCCTCCCTGTCTTCTGTCCAGAGATCAGACTGCATTATGGGATAGGTATTGTAAAGCCAGGGGTATTTAAAGAAAAAATATCAACTTCTACTGTTATCTGCCTGTATAATCCTGCTTCTCACACACACACACACACACACACACACACACACACACACACACACACAGGAGAAGATGTGAATGGGAATGAAAGAGAACATTGAGTGGCAGGTGGTCCATCCCTAGTGTTTGACATCAAACCTCCAGATCAACAGCCACTCCTCTATCCAGAGGCTCTGTGGTGTAATTCACTTTAGTCTACTGACTTCAGTCCACAGTTCTATAGCTGCCTCTACTGTATACTGTATCTACTTGAGGAAATAACAGTTTTTACAGTTTTTTTTAAAAAACAATTTCTTGTTTTATAGACTGAATATAAAATTTATTAAAATTTATTTGATAGAGCGAATATAGTGGTATCATATGAAACCGAATACCTTCTGAAGGCACTGTATGTATTCTCTCATTTCTAGTGAAATTAAACTATTCCCCTGGAACCTCCTCAAGGACCTCTGGGGGTCCCCAGAACCACTGTTCCAGGGAGACAGCAGAGATGCATGCTGGGAAGGTCTGGTATAAGCTCAGGGTGTTCTGTCCGTTAGGACTCTCCATCAGAATGTGTAGGGTGTGCAGGCTTCTGAACATGATAGTGCATTAGGACTAAAGCAGTAGCTACGCCATCTAGTGGGCAAATAGTGTAAAAACAAGCAATGTCAGCTATGTCTTCATCAACCTGGGCATCACGTCTCTTTAGTGGCCAGTGGGTTCATGATTTAAAATGTAACCTCTTAACAGCTGAAGTCAATTATACAATACATTGATTATACACAGGTTGGCAACTTTCCCAACATGCTAGCAGACATGACAGACCAACCAGACGACTGGACAACAAGCTTACTGTACAGGTAATATTAAAGATCCCCTCCAAATGGTTTTTAAACCCTTAGAATGTTCTAGATTGAATACTGAATACACCTTTACTCTCACTGCGAATGCAAGGATCTATGAATATGCAAATTGACAACAAGCACCCATTGATATTTACCAGGAATTCCAAGTCGGCAGCTTATATTCTTTCAAGACATGTCAATACCTACTCAGCTTTCTGTGTACGCTGAAGCTAAAGGTGTCAAGTTACCACGTATTGGACCATGATAGGTGCGACCTATTAGTGACATCACACGTGCAACTCAGATTTCAGGGCAGCACACAGAGAAGCTCTCCCTCTCCAGGGGAAGAATGTGGAAAAAGTTGCTCTGGTGACAAGTTCTGTACCAATAACAATCTGTGTCATCAAAGTCCTGCCTCCAAGAGGAGTTAACCATAAAACAAACACATTTTTGAGTAGAGGGGTTCTTTGTGACCTTGCATTCTCAATGAGGGTAAATGTGTAGAGATGCTGCATTCGCAATGAGGGTAAATGTGTGGAGATGCTGCATTCTCAATGAGGGTAAATGTGTAAAGATGCTGCTAAGCCATTTTCAGTCGTTTATTGAACAATTTGGTGGAAAAAAACATATTGATAGAAATTGTTCTTCAACATGGAATTATATTTGTTAAGAGTTTATGGCCTTGTTCACATGAACATGGGTATATTTGAAAACAGGGTTTTCCCTCCTTAGTTTAAAAAAACAACAATGCAAAAACACAGTTGAAACACTGTCAAGAGCATGCCAAACCAACAGGCGGCTATATAACCCTAAAGCCATGTTGGCCAATCAGAAGCCTGAACAAACAGCTATTTCCTGTAGGCTAGCAATGTAGGCTACGTTATTTACTATTTGGTAAATAGTCCTTGTAGGCTAACGTTATGCTGCTGCTATGGTGCATTGAGGAAGGGGGGAATCATTTGTGGACTGACAGCAAAGTGGAGTTATTCCTCAATATCACACTAATATAAAGTCAGTAAAACACCTCATGTAAACAAAGGAGATAACGGCGCACAACAAAGGAGAAAACGACACACACTCTCTGACGTCACAAGCAAAAACTCAGTTGTCCCTGTCCACGCAACAATGCGTAAACAGATTATCTGAAAATCTTCCATTTTCAAAAATGTCAGTTTTCAGTGACTTAAAATGGAGTTTGCATGTGGACCGAAGGCAAAAACGCATAGAATAAGCTACATTTTCAAAAATACCTGTGTATGTGTGGACAAGGCTTAAAATACATCTGGAGGGGATTTTTAACGTCATTTTATTTTTTTTACACAAACTACAAACATCTTTAGATATCTTTTTCCCTGTCTGGTTTCTCTCCTCAGCTGCACCAAAGTAGTTACTATACATCCCTTTACTATAGATGTCATCTTGTAGGGAAAGACTCTGCTTCCGGAATCATACCGTGCATGTGTGTTCTAGGGAACAACTCCAGGAACATTCTGGATGAAAACGCTGGCATGAACAGGTCATCAGGTGTCGTGTGGTTTCATCCAGAGACCGCCAGGCACCTGCAGTCTTTCGGAACAAAATAGCGCACGCGTCCCAAAACATTATCATTGATCACAAACGTTGAAAGGGCTTATTAGTCCCATTATTAGTATTCCTGCTAATTAACATGTAGGCCTTTGCTGTCCTCTGTTGAGTCCTTTGACACCACAGTGTAAGCGATCCGCATTGATTTTTATTTTGCTCATTCCTTTTTAATTGCATGGATTCTGTCCCAGTGTAACTGGACCTCCCTGTAACCACCCGATTCAGGAGAATTTAAGACAATGACTTTTTTTTCCTGTCCTCCGAGAAAGTATTTGTGAAATGATAATAAAATAACCCCACTTTGCCAGTGTTTCGTTCCTAATGATACAGGTATAATTAAGCTGGAACCAGGCATATGAACTGGAGAAAGAAAGAAAGAAAGAAAGAGAAAAAAAGAAAGGAAATAGATAGATAGATAGATAGATAGATAGATAGATAGATAGATAGATAAGAAATGTAAGACATTTCCACAGTCAGATGTAAATAGGCTAGAATTGTTAGTGCTGTGGAAAGGCTGTAGAAATGTTGTTGTACATAATTTCCATGAAAGGCCCTCTTCCTTTCCTTTTAACAGCTCAGTGGTGTGTCTCTTAACATCCGTATGCATTAATTATGCTGGCCCCATGTAGTCTAGGGTCAAAACCATGCAGTTCTTTGCATGCAGTGCAAATATGTTATTTTCGCTATAAAAAAACAAAAAACAAAAAAACAAACATGAGAATTCAAAAACACATGAAATGTATTTGGTAGTGATGCTGAGAAATTGATCCAGACAAAATGATAATTGGGGAAATTAACCAGTAATAGAATTGTGATGTACATGTAAAATAATCAATAATAAGTATTCAACATCACAAAATAAATTCCAGAGTTACTGAGGACTAGCAACTGACATTATGATGAACAGAACACTCACAGGACATGATAATGATAAAGTAATCACAAATGAATATGAGCAAGATAAGTACATCTTAGTAAACAAGCACATTACACTGAGCAGAGAGAGAGGCAGGAAGTTAGAATCAAACCCAACGGAATGTCTCCTGGCAGGCGGCCTGGCTCCGAGTCTCCCAACTGTCTCAGACCTTCTTATATAGAGATGTGTCTGTCTAAAAGTAGCCAGCCTCGTAACACCCATTTCGGTAATAGTCTTTTGTACACCGATTTAGGCACAAAATGAAATGCAAGAGTAGGGTGTCGACCGTAGACCCTTGCTTATTCTTCTCTACTTTGCCAGCTAGGGTCGGCATGGTTACTATTGTTCGTTTTGCCCCCCCCACCCCCACCCCAATTCCTGCCATTCCCCAACACATGGTCGTAGCTGACACTAACATGGTCGAAACTGACACTAACATGGTCGTAACTGACACTAACATGGTCGTAACTGTAGTATTTGGTATCATTTGGCGATTTATTTTTCTTTCTGGCATTGGATGGCAAGCACTTTTTTTCTGAAAATGGGTAAAAAAATCCCAAGCCAATGCATCAAACAAACCATACACTTTCTTATCGACCCAGAGCTATAGTTTGTGGATGTCATGGTGGTTTCATCATGGTGCTGTGATTAATCTAGTGGGCGCAAGACGTCATTTTATACAGTGAGGTCAAGTTTCAAAAACATGCTTTCACCACACTGAAAGACCTTCATCACACATGCATGCAGTTGGACTCTTTGGATCCACAAGAGTCTCAGGGCACCTTCACACCTATGCTCCTTTTGAAATGGTCTGAATCGAAAGTGAAATTGTTACTTTTGTTCCAGTTTTTATTCGTTGCAAAGTTTGGTTCAGTTGTCAATTGGCAACGTGTACTATAACCGAACCAAACTTTCTAAACGAAGCCATGAGGTCACGCAGGTCAGCCTTTTATTGGACATAATTTTGAATCCCATACCTGCCAACATTATGCCCGTGAAAAAGAGGCTTCAAACTTGCAGGAATATTTCTTTCATGTTGGTAGTTTTGTCCTTGTTCCTTTTGTCGGAGGCTGACTGTGCACAGGCACTGAGGAGATGTTGCCTACGTTTATTCCCATACAACATACACAATTTCATTCATGTCACTATTCAACTTCATTCAAAACTTTTTTGCTTATACATTTGGACAAAAATCATGTGATCTCCACCTTGGCATGTTCAGATGTTATGAATATAATTATAGTATCATTAATTATGCACCACTGTCTAGGCTACTGTCACCTGAATTATGCATGTGAGGTATTTGTCAAGTATCACAAGATCATTTGGCTATTTTGAACTTACCAGCTGTGAAAATAACAACGTCATGATGATGAAAAATCACACATTTGGAAATATACAGGCTTGATTTTTTTTGGGACTTTTCCTGCTTTTGATCCGGTTTGCTTTCACACCTCAAAGGAACCACACCGAGACCACCTCAAACAGGCGGACCAGGGTGTGGTTGTTTGGTGCGGACCTGAGTTCCATTACTGTGTTTACAGCAGCCCAAATGAACCGCACCACGGGGGGAAAACGCTCCAGTGTTCGATTCAACCAGACTAAACAAGGCTGGTGTGAATGTGCCCTGCGGTCCTTTCGGAGAGTAAATCCCAAATCCATTGGGGAAATGGGACATCATTAGCAAAGATAGCATTAAAGGGATTGTTCTCAAGGGTAAAAGTCTCAGAGGGTTAAAGCACAATGTAAGGCTTCTTTCAGGTAGCAGATCTTAGAAGCTTACCCACCGCCACACACACACACACACACACACACACACACAGAATCTGCAAGCGTATTGAGCATGATATGTCAGTGACAGATATGACAAGTACAAACAAGCTTCCGGGTTCCCGCCTGCCTGTCATACAGCCGAGGGGTGGATGAGTTACTCAGCCCTGTAGAGAGGATCCTCAGAACTACCAACAGCAACCACGCTGTAATCTTTCTAATCTCCACTGCCATGTGCAGGAACAGCAAAAGGCTGCTTATCTGTACATGTGGTTGACTGTCTGTCTGTCTGCCTGCCTGCCTGCCTGCCTGCCTGTCTGTCTGTCTGTCTGTCTGTCTGCCTGCCTGCCTGCCTGTCTGTCTGCCTTCCTGTCTGTCTGTCTGCCTGTCTGTCTGTCTGCCTGCCTGCCTGTCTGTCTGTGTGTCTGTCTGCGTGTCTGTTTGTCTGTCTGTCTGTCTGTCTGTCTCACTCTGTACCTTCAGAGAAGTTTATGAGCAGTAGAGAAATCAACAACTTCAACTCCTTCCCTGAGGTTTCTCAATATTGGATTGGGGCTGACGTCGACTCAGGGGTATAAACCACAGTTTTACTCCAAAGTAGTTAAAGATAGTGCCCACATCTCCTGGGATGAAGCCTAATTAGAGGTCAGGTTTCCTCAGGAAACGCAGCCCATTGTTCCAGATCCAGTGAAACAGAACTGACCTAAATACAACAATACTCTTAATCCCCACTCCTATGGCCACTCACTTGCTTCCTTGATGATTTCTAAAAGAAGACATTAGTCATCCTGCTATGTAATGTTGCTTTGTAGACTGCTAGCTTAACTACGCAGATTTCTTCTCTTTTTTTCTTTTCTTTTTTTTAGATCTCTTCAGGCCCCATTACCTGGGTAAAATTGCCACCAGGTAGGAAACACAGTATGTGAACATGTGAGAGTAGCCTGCTGTATACGAGACAGAAGTGTTGACGGGGGAGAGAGTTAAACAGAAATTGCTCATGCAACGAAAGATAATGAGCACGTCAAGAAAATATCTGTAGAACAATAAGAGTTGGATAGGAAGATTTGTTGGGAGAAATACCCAGTTAAAATCATCCATCCGTGTCCTGAAGCTCCATTGCAGGAGCCTGGTGATCGGGGGGTAAGCCCATATACATGAGACAGAGAGCCTGCGATGGGCCTTTTTATTTTCATCTTCGTCAGCAAAACGGTGATAATGAGATGGCTATTCAGTAACGATTGGATTTCCACATTTTGAAATTAACGAACCGCGGCCTTGAAGCACACGTCCAGCTCTCTGCATAAGACAACTTGTGCAAGTGGTAGCCATCCTCAGCCGGGTATTTGGGTGAATATTCACTCTTTGTACAGCCGCCTTTCCGGAGTAGCAGCCAAGAATTTCATGTACTCCCACAAGCCCGGGGAGGATCTGGGACCGGTTGAGTCTTTACTCAAAGTCTTTCAGTGAACTATGTATTTCATTATAAGTAATTTAGAGTCAAGCATAAACCACATCTGATTTCTCATAGAAATATAAAAAAATATTGAACAAAAACAAACATTTGACTATAAAATGACAAACTAAGACTGAGAATAGAACCTTTATCTGTCCCTATTTCTTAGGTATCCTGAAATGAGGGGACCAAAACAGGCTATACTTGAACTGTTCATCCTACAGTATATGTGTTTTTTCCCCGTCAGGTTAGTGAATATGAGATGAAAATGCGCCACAGCCACGCAAGGATTCTTTTAATTACCTCCCCTGTGCGTCCATGGCATGTTGAGTTGCGCGTTTAGTTTTTAATGAATAATTGAAACGGATTAGGTTATCAAACACCAAATGTTCACTGTATTTCAGCGAGTGATCTCAAACAGAGACCTCTGGGCAAAAGTGCTCCTCTTGGTATTGCACTTTGTTTAATCTTTTTTTGTTGTTGTTGTTGTTGTTTTGTTCTGATGTTTGGTCTGAGTTGGGTGGGGACAGGTTGGGGTTGCTATTGTGGGCCACACCTCGGGTTCTGCCAAGGTCTGGAGAAATTCACACGACCGTAAAACTTCAATTATTAGCCCCAGCTTTCATTTCTTTCAGTCATTAAACACAACAGGCCTATATTTGGGACAGGCGTCTGTATGGGACCGGCCTTTAATTCCTTTTGCACAAAACTCTGAATACTCTGAATACTATCAAATAGTAGACGGAGCGTTCTCATTTTAGCGCCAATCTCATGAGAGAGAGAGAGAGAGAGAGAGAGAGAGAGAAGTTGTGAGGAATGGAACAATATTTTTCTTGGAAAGTTTCACTCAGATTACAAGTGTTGATGCTAATGGTGAGTAAAATGACATTGGTCATGCAGGCCTGCTGTGTTTTTATAGTTAACATTACGCACCGGCAAGCACTCTGTTGTGATGATGAGGAGCAGCTAAATCATGGATGATCGCTGTGTGTATGTTTGTTTTGTATTGTGGGCTTGTTGAGAGAGAGAGAGAGAGAGAGAGAGAGAGAGAGAGCTTGATAAGTGTTTGTACTGTAATAGGCCCACTGTGGCCTTTTTGGAGTGGCTCCATAGGACGCACAATGGCAGTAAACAGGCTTTGTTCAATGCTCTGACAAAACAAAATAAAGCACTGCTGCAAATCAAAGTCGGTAGTTATTTGTAGGGAAATACTTCATATTTATTGTCAAAACTGTTGTTTCATGGCTGGCTTTGTAGAATTAAGTGTTCATGTTTTAAA
>OMKL01131871.1:0-11798 GCA_900302295.1 Parasudis fraserbrunneri
TATGCCAATTAGGTTTAGGTTAAAAACTATAGGCCACAGCAGCTATGCTATCTACCACTGCGCACATACGTGTGTGTGCACACATGTATACATGCATGTGAGACAGTGTGTTTGTGTGTGTGTGTGTGTGTGTGTGTGTGTGTGTGTGTGTTGGTGTTTGTGTGTGTGTGTGTGCATGTGTGTGTGTGTGTGTGTGTGTGTGTGTGTGTTTGTTTGTGTGTGCGCACGTGCGTGTGTGTGTGTGTGTGTGTGTGTGTGTTTGTGTCAGACGTGAGATCTAGCAGATCAGACGGAACAGTTGCTGTCTGTCATTTATGTAGGTCGTCCCTGTGATGGGGGTACAGGGAAAAGCTGTTACAGTTCTGTCACACAGGAGATCAGACACACATCTACTGTAAACAATCATCTCTTCTCCTTGACTCAGTCATCGGCCAGATAAACACGGTCATCTCTCCAAACTAGAGTCCCGCTGTCGGTGGCCGACGGCAGGGTATATCCTTGAAACGCCCTGAATCCTCAATAATGCCTTTTGACCAAGACCCTAATCTGATCAAATGATTTGGCATACCAACTGTATACAGGTACAACTTAAAAACAAAAACAAATTCATATCTCCAGACCTCTCAGCGGAGCATGAGGTGTGTCCAGCACTGACACATCCCTATCCCCACTCAAATCCACCCCACACATCAGACCAACAATGGAGCTATGTATTTTAGGATTCCTTTTTCTCGGAGTGGCTCAGTCCTACGGTAATGACTCCAACATGTTCTGCACGTGTGGGACAATTAGGGAGATAAAGCTGAAGACCTTTTTTTCCCCCAGGGTAAGTTCACTGAGCACAGATGCTCTTTTTTCAGCAGCATCTTCAAAGTTAAACACGTTCACGCCTTTAGGAGCTGCCCGGTACAACCACAGTCCTCCACTGTTGGCAACTGAGCAGCTCCACTAGAGCTGGGGGTTAAATAGGAACACCACCCAAATTAAGAATTCGAATATGTTGTTTCCATGGCCCAGGAAAGTTCAATCAATATGTGTGAACATGAGCTATACTCTCTCCCAAAGCCAGAAACCAGAAAAGTAAGACTCATTTGTAATGTCATCGACTATTAAGTCTGGAACTGTTTTTGTGGACCCACATAATGTTTCTTTGAGTTATACCCAAATTAGCTTTATTCTATAGTTGTGTTCTCAGTTCTGAAACAGAGAATGTACCCGTATACCCAGAATATCCTCCTGAGCGCTCTCAGTGTCGTCTTTAACATCTTTCCCAGTTCATTGTCTTTGGACTGTCTTAAACCATAGGAATCACATGTATAAATTCTTCCATTTAAATGCATTGCTCAAGGGAACATAAGTTGTGGGTAGTGAGGGAGAGGAGACTGGGGATGGAACCAGCAAGCCTCTGCTCAAAAACCTGTGTCTCTAACCTTTAGGCCAGTGCAGCCCCTTCTCAGCCACATACTGTAAGCCATGCTAGCATAGAATTCCATAGATTACATTCTGTGACTTGCTGTAAGCAGATAGCAAAATACAGAATCATCTATAGATCCAAAACCACCAGGCTCTATTTAATTTCCAATCAAAACTAGTTGTAAAACTATTGTAAAACTTTATTTAAAAGCTGAGTCCCAAATACACGCTGAGTCCCTTATATTGGCCGTGTATGGCTACGCATTTTGACAAATAAAGGCCAGTCTCTATTAGAAGCTGGGTCTAAATTAATTGTTTACGTGGTTACCACGGGTGCAGTTTTCTGTTTTCTTTTTCTTCACATCATTTACAGTCATAAGTCAATGCTGAGCAAAACTAGAGAAACGAGTTCTCAATGTCAATCTCTGGTTCCTCTCTCTCTCTATCTCTCAACATGCCCACAATACAAAACAAATAGCCTACAGACACCCACACATCATACACGCAGGGATCATCCATGATTTACCTCATCACAACACAATGCTTGCTAGTGCATGATGTTAAGTACAAAAATACAGCGGGCTTACATGACAACAATTTTACTCACCATTTGTAGCCTAGAGCTGAAGGCGACACTCATAAACGGAGTGAAACATCGTTCCATTTCTCGCTTTTTAGTCCTTTCTTGCATGGAGCACACTGCCTCTGGCCTGTGTTCTGAGAACACATTCTTGAGAGTGAAAATAAAGAATTTTCGCAAGTCGAATACCAAGGCAAAATACAACTCCATCTCTCTCTCTCTATCTTTCTCTCCATTGGTGTGCTTGAGATTGTGGCTAAAATGAAAAAGCTGTCTGATATGCAGCTCCTAATTTTTATACAGGTAATATTCATACTGGTTTAAATATAGATAGATAGTATTTCCAATTTTTGCTGAGCAAGAGTTATGTGAGAAAGGAATTAAAGGCTGGTCCCAGACAGACGCCTGTCCCAAATATAGACTGGTTGTGTTGTGTATTTGCAATGACTGAAGCAAATAAAAACCCAGGCTAATTATTAAAGTTCTACGGCATAGCCTGGTTCAGTTTAAATTGGATGGTTACGTGATTTATATGCTACCGCAGGTGATGCTAAGTTCGGCTCCCTATGCCAGTGGGTCAATTAGAGTAAAACAAAACAATTAAAAAGAAAAAGGAAAGGGTTGTTGCAGGATTCTAACAACATGAAATGGTTACCTCATTGCGGAGTGAATATGGATGACATTCCTTGAAAGTGTAGTGCCAGACAAGGTGCATGGAGATGTCCATTGTGTCAGTAGTCACACAGTTTACACAGTCTACAGTACCCACTCCGCACACCTGTTCACATGTTGTGCCTATATACACATGTGATATACAGCCACACATTTCATTCCACATTCATCAGCTCTACAGGCACAAGGGAATACATTCATATTTGGGTTAGTGAGTGCCCTGTGAACAGCGGTGCCTCTCCTCCAGGGTGTGAATCAACCAGAGAGCAGGAATAACTCGGTGTCCGGGATCAAAGTAAACCAGCACACACCAGGGGTGCTCTGATTTTTAAATGATTTTCTTTTTCTTTTTTTTCTTTTTTCTTTTTTTTTTTAAATTCATGTAGGTTGTATCAAACAAAGGAGTGAATGGCATGCTTCACATTGTGACTTCTTCGGGTTCCTTTTCCGAACCCGGAGAAGAGTGACCCCAAAGAAACCACAATGCCAAATGCTATGTTTTATAAAACTTACATGGTTGGTCTTAACACTTCTACTGTGCTCCGGATTTCATCAGTATTGGATATTTATATGTTTTGTTGCCTCTCAATTAATCCCAAATGTGGGAGAACATTTGTTCACACAAGATAGCAATGTGCCCGCTAATCTCCATTTTTGGAACAAACTGTGAATGCCTGAAATTTGTTTGATCCATTATTAAATAAATAAACAAATAAATAAATAAATAAATAAATAAATCCATTCAGCCATGCGGAACAAAAAACATCTAGTTGCATTTTCCTTCACATCAGTAATAAAGTGATATCAGATGTGAGTGGGACTATAATTTGATGATTAATCGAAGCACTAATCAGCAATCATTTTTTTATGCTGATGGTCATAGAGAGAAGTTGGCAGATACTGCCAAAAGGCTCCCGAAAGGTCTACTCAATATCAGCACTTGCCCTTTAAGAAGGTTGGTCTCCAACTCCTCGCACACCTGCAAAGCTGCTTATCACCCTGCTGAACCACAGCCTCCATTGTCTCTCTCAGTTCAGCTGAGTAGCAGCCATGCTCCGTTCTCCTTCATTCACTGAACAGTTTGCTCTTTGCTCACCAAAGACCTCTGCCAAGACTTCTATGTGTTTACTGAGGAACGACCAGTGTGTCCAGGATTCAGCGTGAGGTATCCTGTCATTTGTTGAATGGCAACCCAGGAGTGTTGTTGCTACATTCTTCTGAATTGATTGATTGTTTGAATAATTTGATAATCTGCCAGCATTTATTTGAAGTTTTATCATTGATTGAAGATTGACATCTGTTTGTGTATAATATGGACATTTAGTTTATTGAATGCTAATTTAATTTGTTTAGTAATTTAGTTAGGCATAATTGAAGGCTCACTGAACATTGGTTATGATTATTATCATTATTTTATTTACATTCTTGCTATTTGGTATTATCTCTGATTATTTATGGAATCCTGAATTAAGCCTTGAGATTTGTTTTCTATGTTTATTGTTGTCGCACACACATCCAACTTCCTCACTAAACACACCACAGCCAGCGGTTGAACCCATCCTCCTGTGTCCTGCCTCCCTCCTTTTGAGCTGCTCACTTCTGTTCACCTTTACCCCAGTCATCCCTTCATTAATGATGGCCAGCAGTCACCATAGCCAGTCACCCAGTTTTCAGATACATTATGCCCATTCAAACTGAGGGGGGCACGTACCCCACCAGATATCTAACTTCTCTCTGATTAATGTTTTTGTTTTAAGTTATAATAATTTGAAATTATATGAGTCAAACTTGTTCTTCTATTTATGTCATAGATCAGACTAAGTCACACATACACACCCTTTCCTCATGGTGTTGGTTTCCTCCATGAGAAAGTTGTAAGATGAACTTGAGTGGTGATGCTAAAGTGGTTAGTATATATATATATATATATAGTATCAATCCCTTTTTAAAATATGTGAAAATTGAATGCATTTAACTCTACACTATACACACTACATTACATTAGGGATATATAGGTATATTGCTTGGCAAGATGGCTGACTACCAACTAAATAGCAGGTAGCCATCCCTCAGTCCGGTTGTTTAGCCTACAGTCAGTCAGTCAGTTGTGATGGCATCCTGCAATGAAGGATGCTTCTCTTCCCTCAGACTGTGGACCACACTGTTGCAAGAAAGGACGGCTGATCTGATGGTGGACACTGTAGTTGAAGCAGAGAGGACCAAAGAAGTGAACTCGGAGAGAGTTAGGGGCAAAGAGGTTTAAGAAAAGAGGGCAATCAGTAGGAAATTAATGGGAGGCGATGTCCTCATTGAAAATCAACACCACAGAAGAAGTAATTGTCATATGTAGAATAGCAATCAGTTGCTTAAATGTCAGGAATGTAAATTTAAATGTTCTCAATTTGATGTAAAAAGTTGACACATAGCTTAGCTTACCCTCAGGTTGTACATCATCTCTCTCTCTCTCTCTCTCTCTGTCTCACACATATCAGTGTGTATGTGTGGTTACATGTAAATGGGCTAGTGGTGATGATGGATCTTTCAAGGAGGCTGAGCAGTAGAACATAGGCTACTGTACTACCGCTCAGTCTGAGCTTTTACTGGCAACAGAGGATACACTGCTATGTTGTGTCAGCACAGTCCTATTATTTTGTACTTATGCTGTTTCCACATTGTTGTGTTTGAAAATACAACTATTGCCATGCTGGCAGTTTGCTTTCATCTCTGGCTTTATTATCTAGGTTATGTTCTCTATCTCCCTTCAAAATATTGGGTGAAGCAGGCATGATTAAGCTTTTTAAAGAAAAAAGATGGCAGCATACAGTAGAAGCTATTGTGTAGGAGAAGTGAGTGAATAAGTGAGAATGTCATTTGCAATAACCACAACAGCACAATTAATTAGAAGACATGAACATCTCTAAATAAATATACAGTATTTACCCTATTGTAAAGTGGGAGATTACTGAGTTACAAAAACTGATTTAGTGGAGTAATAAAATAATTCCCCCCAAATCTTTGAATCAAATTACAGGAAGTTGCGTCATCATTTTCTCTCTTTTTTCTGAGGGAGAACCCCAGACCCCCTGCCCTAATTGCGTGAGTTTACACAATGCATGAGTGAATCATTTTACGGGCAATATCCCAGTCTTCATGGCCATTTTCTAGCTGTTCACAAAGGTGTTGGGATGCTGGGCTCAGTTTAAATCTTTGCATGAAGGTCAAAACATTGTGTAGATCTCCTAATTACATATATCCATATTTTCTTAGATATATCTTATCTGTTTCCCAATCCAATGTGACCGCAACAAACCAAAAGCTAATCTCCAACTTTTTCCATAGTAATGAATACTAATCCATGTTGCTGCAGACTGCAGAGCTAACATTTTTCATTTAGCTTAGCATAATCTGAAAATCAAGTTATCCGCCAAGGCTGAGTAAGTGTGAGGGATGTCAAGAGATTGTCAGGGGGAGCTGCCATAACACCCCTCAACATTAATGTGCCTCTCACGGCTTGATGATCCAACGTTCAGACATAATGGAATCAATAGGTGAGGAGGTTGGTCCGTCTGCCACCGGACTGCATTTCATTTTCTATCTCATATCCATAATAATCCTACATTTTATATATGGGCAAAGCAGACGTTTAAGGACACACACTAAGCTTCTCAGCAGCTCAGTAAGGAATGCTACATACCTTTTATCAATATGAACATATGTTTATAGACCATGGCTAACCCTCTGAAGGCTAAGCCCTTTTCGGGAGGTTGTGTGGGGTAGGGAGTGTGGATATTTAGGGTGAAATTCAAGGTCAGCAGCAGGTGCTATGTACAGGTGTTATACACCATCAGAAAGGTGGGACTCTAAATAATCATTTAAGATGCAGTTCAGCACTATCTGTTACTATGTAACAAAGATTGTGTTTTGCATCTCAACGATTAAAATTGTTAACGTTTAGAGTGTACAAGGGCTTGGGACATTATGTAATTTACCTATAATTACCATTTCCATACCCAATTATGTGTAATACGTTGCTGCAGCAATGGTTGAGTTGATACCACACACAGCTTTGGTGCAATTTTGTACCATTTCTGACCATTTGTTTGAGAAATTAGAAAAAAAAAATCCCTCCAAAAGACCACAATAAGACCTCAAGAACTTGAAGAACACTTGAGAAAAGTTCATATTCATACTGGTATCAATAACCTACAAAAATGACAATTTTGGCGATTGGATGGCGAGCACTCCATTGTGAAAATAGCTCAGAAAATCCCACTTATTGTCAATATACCTATGCACAAGTGTGCACACATCCAGGGAAAAATTTTCAGTTGCAAGACAAAGCATTTTTCATTGCAGGGTACAAAGGAGTGAGGTCTGCACATCCAATTAATAACTGTATTCTCTTTTTTGAGGCAACGTTTCAATCTGTGAGATCTTCCTCCGGCAAATGTGAAAGAGAAAACAAACTTTTCTTGTAGAGGCTGCAATCAAATCAAATCAAATCACTATCACCTGCTGGTCAGCAAGCAGCAGGGAGAGAAAAGAGAATACAATTATTTATTGGGAGCTTAAGCGTGTGCAGACCTCATTCCTTTGTACCCTGCAATATACTTATGCATTGTCAAGAATGACCTGTAGTTTCTCGTTGTATGCATGGTGTTACCACACTGCAAGGGCTACTATGAGGAACTGGGCTCATTGGGTCTCAGACCACAATATGACGAAATAGGCAAAACATTTAATACAAATAATATGCAAATATCATATATCTCTGCATGACAGTCACATCACTGCATGATTTTGCCCTAAGACTGCATGGACTAGCATAACATTGGTATGGTTGTTAAGGTGAGAATCTTAGAAGCTAAAAGTGTAAGTTCAGAGGGATCCAGCCATGGTCACTCTGTCCTTTAAACTTGGCAGGAACAGTGCCCCTGCTACGGGCATTGTACAGTTGCGAGTGCCGTCCTGTGGATGAAATATTAAACCAAAGTCCCGGATAACTGTGGTTGTTAAAGAACTCATGGTGTCTATTGTAAAGAGCAGGGGGTTCCCCAATGTTTCTGACCAAATTCCCAATCAGGTCTCTGACATCAAGGCCACCTAATTATCTCTCTCCTTAATTGACTTATATCTATTATTGTCTCCCGAGCCTTTCAGCCGTTGTGTGTGTGCTGGCACCCAGTGCCAGTGTATGGCAGCTGTGGCCGCCGTGCCCAAGGTTGGGTGCCACACGTTGGTGGTGGAGGAACATGTTACCCTCTACATTGTAAAGCACTTTGTGTTCCATGACTAGCAAGGCACTATATAAATGTGGCCATTCATTCAATCCATGCTGTGGGGCCAGTTAATGGGGCCACTGTAAAATGCGCTTAAAACAAACTTCTTTGCTTTGGGTTCATGAGCCCACAAGAGCCCTTGAATGTAATGTTGGATGGTATGCCAGCAAACTATTAAAGCTCAGCATGGAATGAGAGGATAAACTCCCTGTGAAGGATGAATTAAAACAAAAATGAAACACATCGTGGACCAAAATAATCAAGTTCAACTGAAATAAAAAGCACTTTTGTTCTATTTCTTTTTTTTTTTTTTTTTTAAGATTAGGTTCCAAGATTGGTCTAGTCTAAGAAGAGCACTCTGTGCTCTCCGGAATGTCACTTAATGCAACAATAAAATAATTCTAAAGCCTTTCAGAGTGTGGACTTTTCTCTACTGGATTCATGCTCTGTCCAGCCCTTGCCCTGGCTTTGTGGATGGTGTATTACTATTCTAATCACTTTCCAAGATTAGGAACATACAGTATTGATGGTGGATTGATGTTAGCACCGAGTTTACTCTCTGACTTTTCAAGTGCTACTCTACTCTATTGGATGAGAGCAAACCACAATCTACCATTTGTTTTTCAAACCTGCTGCCCTGCTGCAGTGCATGTGGCCATGGCCATCATGTGTGTTGTGGACAATCATGCTTTAGGTCCATTGTGGCCATATTTGACATTGAAAACCTCTCACCACATACATGTCTCCGTGGAGACACAGGGCCACAGCTTCCTCATGAGGTGTGAAAAGCACACACACCATTCCCATTTTTCACAGTCAACCGTTTCCCAGCAACCTCTCCACACCTCCATTGTGTGATATGACGGAATGCCAGAGAGGGTGAGATGAGGGGTCGCTCGTATGATCTTGGCAATATATGACAAGATGGTGTGGCTTGGACAGATGAGATGGAGAAGACAGGAATAGTCCTATTTGTTCCTCAAGAGAAACATCCCTTCCTCTCTGCAGAGAAGAGACAATTTATGATGTTTGTGTGTGGTGTAAAATTTGATAAATGCCGTGCCAGAAACTGAAATCATTGCTTTTGCAAAATTGCAGACAAGGAATGTGATATTAAATCCCTTTCTGAAGAGAAAGGCTTCTCAAACGTATGCATACAGTCTTTAAAGGAACACCAAACCACAAAAATAAAGCAGATATATTATGGCCCTAATCTTACACATATACCAAAACTATAAGCTATAAGCTATAAGAAGTATTAAATACAGCTCAGTGAAATGATAAAAAAAAAAAAGTATGAAGGCCTTTGCATACTGTATGCCTTACCAGGAACTGTTAATCACTCACTAGGGTCTTGATATTTTTACATTTTCATAATTTCACTGAGCTTTATTTAATACTTCCTGGAATTTGTGACATCACACATTCCAACTCTCTAACTCAGCCTAAGGGCCCGGCTACACTGACCCCACATTTGATGGAAGATATTGCTGTCCATTGGTTTGTTTTTAAATTACATAGAACCTAATGCAATCGTGTGTTTGCAGAGACAACAGCTTTGCTAACTGATGGTGATGTATCTGTCAGTTCCAAAAGTTCATTCTCCAAACTTTTCTGTTGGTATGAGAGACGGACTCATCATCAGCCCTGTCCGACAAACGGTTACTCCTCATTGAAAAATAATTAAAAACAGATGTACAGTAGACAGACAAACACAACAGATCAATGTAGCTGGGCCCTAACTCTCAAACCAAATGACCTTTGTTTTTTGGGGATATGTGTGAGATCATGGGCAAAATAAATACACTTAATTTTTTGGGTGGAGTGATCCACCTTTTGAGGAAGCGCATCTGATTTGTCACAAACTAAGAGTCATTTTAGTTTGCACAAGTGCTGTTGTTTTTGAGATATTAGAAGCATAACATGTCAGCATTACTTAGCAGTGCTCGTGGAAGTCAATGGGGGCATGAAGCATGTTTATGAAAAATAATATGCTTCATGCCGACATTGACCTCCACAGGCATTGCTAACAAATGTTTACAAAAAACTGTTCCTCCCCCTCTTACGTAAAGTGGGGACTCCTCTCGTTAATGTTCTCATTTTCCACCCAACGGTTCACTAAAAGATGTTTCAACATTTTATGTAGGAAATAGGACCTTTAATTTCTGGATCTGAAGCTGAATCATTCACTAAAAATGTCTGACAACATTTTAGGTGAGAAATAGGATATGAAACTTGTAAAACCAATAAGGCCCTAGAGTGTGATTATTTGGCATTCATATAATGAGGGGTAAAATGACCTGAACCTCTGTCTTCGCCCGAACAGTCTGCATAAGTGGTCCCAAATGTGAGCCCAGAGCCCTCAGTGCTAGGTCCTATATCCCTCTGGTTTTAACCTTTTCAACTATAGCTTGTCAAAGGCACAGATTTCCAATGGCAATGTATAAATGAAAGAGGAGGCTTGCACGACGTGCTTCTACACTAAGCTATATTTCCTGCAATTCAATATTCAGCGTCACTGATGGCCATTGTGAATAAAGTGAATCGATGTAGCTTCAACCCTTGTTTTACAAAGAATTTCCTTTGGTAGTTTTATGGGTTATAGCCAGCAATTGTCTCCTATATGCCATACAGTAAGTCTCCAATTTTGGACACACACACACTCACACACTCACACACACACACACACACACACACACACACACACACAGACACACGCGCGCGCGCACACACAGTTCTCTGTTGTCCCGGTCACATCTCATCTTGGTATTTCTGATTAATACTACTCCGTGGTCATCTATCAACATATGGCTGTCATTACCTCAATCGAATCTGCACTCTGAAATACATTTAGGTAAAAAAAAAAAAAAGAAAAAAAAAGAAAAAAAAGAAATCTGACTTTTTTCGCTCATCCTCCCATCTGGTGACATGGATAATTAATCACCTAAGCGATGTGCCTCCGTTCTTCATTATTTAGCCCCGGAGAGGAAGATGGTGCCTGTGTGTGTGTGTGTGTGTGTGCGTGTGTGTGTGCATGCGCGTGAGCTGCAGGAGAGAGGAGCAAGGTCTGGCTCACTGTTTCGGCTTGTTTGTAGCAGCTTGTTTTCTGGGCTCCCTACACAAACGTGATCAGATTAACAAACAGCTTTTGCCCGGGCCTTCAGACAGTGTTACGTAGAGTTTAACTAACAAGGTGTACAGGAAACCTTTCTCTCTTTTATATGTCAAAAGAATGTGCAGGGATCTGTCCATAGCTGGATGGAATGGTGGAATGTAGAGATGACAGGAATTCCAAGGAGACAGGGCTATGAAAGGGACTCACTAAAACCTTGGTATTTCATGTACTTTGCCAATATGCCACGTCCAAAGGGCAGTTAAGGTGTGGCGTGAGGTCCAATGAAGTTAAGGTTAGGGTTAATGTAGGGGTGGGTTTATACATGAGATACCAATTTTTTAGGGAGTCCTGCTTATGTAAACCTTGCAGAGATTTATGCAAGCGGGAGCAATGCCAATTCAGATTTTAACATGTACAAGTGCAGTTTGAATTTTGGGGGAGTTTAAGTGTTTAATCGTTAACAGTTAATTTCTCCCAATATTCTGTCCATAAATGGAACGTTTACTTGCAGCTGTTCACACAATATGATTCATAGATTGTGACATCAACATAATACAACTGGAATAAGCATTAGACAACAGTATGCTTGAGTTAGCATAGCAGATTCAAACACAAGGAGTTCAGTCAGGGGCAAGCAAGGGTCATGTTTTGCTGTGCTGTCTGGCATTTTACCTCTTAATCAGCCTGTCTCTCTCTCTCTCTCTCTCTCTCTCTCTCTCTCTCTCTCTCTCTCTTTCCC
>OMKL01132324.1:2576-16644 GCA_900302295.1 Parasudis fraserbrunneri
CCTGTGCCCTTGAGCTGCACCTACAGTACCAAAACCCAGGATGTGGTATATTTCATCCCTTGTGCCATATGCTAGAGTCCACCTGTAGGACCCAGTCAGGCCTCCTAACGTTTCTCATTTTCAAGGGGGTCCTGCAATATGAAACACAATACAAAGACAACTGACAACAATAAACAACAACAGCAACAACAACAACAACAACAACAACAACAACAACAACAACAACAACAACAACAACAACACAAAAACAATTAACATAACATATGACTGTGAATCAAAAACAAAAACAGTGGATAACAAAAATATATTAATTCAAAGCATGAGCAGTTAGTTTTAAGATGGTGAAATATTATAATATATGAAAAGAAAATTGTTTTAAATACAGTATACAAAATGAGGTTAAAGATTGTAAATGATTTGGTAAATTATTTCAATTGGAGTGAGCCCTAAAATTAATTGCCCTTTTATCAATTTCTGAGGAAACTTTTGGAAGAAAAAAGAAAGGATGATCAGAATGTCTAAGATTGTATTGATGGTTGTAACGGCTTAAGATAACGGTTAATTGAAATAAATACGCTTAAAGATGAGTTGAAGCCAATTAAAGTGTCATGGTCTGCCCTTCAGCCCCTCTCCATGTTCCCCATGCCTTGGACTATTCCCTGCCCTCAGCCTTGGACACCCTGTTTTCCCTTGCCCCTCTCGCCTTGGACAATGTTTCCCCTCTTGTCGGTTTTGCCCCTGCTCTCTCTCTCCTTGCTCTCTCTGTCTCTAGCTTTCTCTCTGTCTCTCTCTCTCTCCTCTTTATGTTCCCTGTTTAGTTATGTATTCCTTGTGTTATCTAGTTTTGTTTTCATGTTTCCTAGTTAGTTTAGAATTTCTTGTTTCCTGTCTAGTTGTTTCATGTTTAGTCTAGTTTGTTACTTGTGATATTTTCTTTGTCTTGGTTCTGTTTAGTGTTTCATGTTTATTCTAGTTGTTTCTCTGTCCATGTTTAGTTCTTTGTGTAATTTTTCTTTGTCTTGGGTCAGTTCTATGTATTGTGTTCTGTCTTGTTCTTGTAGTTCTATGTTAAGTCGATCTCCTGTCTAGTTTCTCTAGTTGTCTGTCTGTTTCCCCTCCCAGGTGTCTCTTGTTGTAATCATCCCAGGTGTTTCTCGTTTTGTCATTTGTTTCTGTGTATTTGAGTTCCCCTTGTCCTGTTCAGTTTGTGGGTTTGTTGTCTCTAGTCTGTGTCTGTGTCAGATGTTTCCCTGTTGGTTTATGTGTCAAGTAAGTTTATTTCTATGTATTCGTATTGTTCCTGATGTTCCTTATTTTCTAGTTTTGTATTAGTTTCCCTGTTTCAAATTTTCTGTTTTATTTGTTTGTTAGTCAGCTCGGCTGCCAACATTTTTTCCATTTGTTCCTGGTTTTTGTTCCTGCCCTTTTTATTTATTAAACACCCTCGGAATCTACCACTACTTCTACTGTCTGTTCGTCCTGCAATTGGGTCCAATGCTCCACCACCGTGACGGGTATCTATGGATTGCTCAAGATATGTCGTTTTATATGATGCCATTACCTTTGTGCTAGTTTAAAAAAAGAACCCAATAGAGCCCATGATAGATGGCTAATCAAATGGAGGTTATGGTAATACGTATATGTTAATTTGGCATCAAGTATAGATATACAATAATGAATAGATGGGGGGGTAGACCTGATGATGCTTGTTGCTGTGGATACTGTTCTTGGCTTTAGGACACATCAGAGGGCTGAGCTAAGATGATGTGCTGGTGGTAAAAGGGGGATAAAATGATATAATAATGAATACACTTTTGATTTTGGAATAAGTCATTTTAAGATAACTGTGCAGTGATCTTTTCATGTTTTGATATTTATTCACTTAGCTAGCCTATTTCTTTATGATCAGTTGATTAGCCTACTAATCAAACTACGTTTTCTAACCGATAGATGAAAAATCATTTCAGGGAGTGCAGGCTGACCACTACTTGATGACATTGCCCACATCTAGCCATGAGCCTGCTGAGTTTGCAGGTAATCAAATAATTAGTACCAAGTAGCCTGGCACCTGCTGATGTGGAAACGTGAAGCACTCAGAGAAAATCAAAGGCAGGTGATGCAACCGGTGTGGTCCAACAGTGCTTCTAGCCAGCGGCTCGTCATGAGAGACAGATGTGTCATGCAGGTCCCCATTGTTTGATTATTTCTTGTTCCGTGTTTACCACAGCTCAGAGCGTTGCTGTGTGTGGGAATGTCCGTTCTATACATTATTCAGTTGCTATGGTAGGGGGAGTTAGAAAAATATACTGGCAGACTGATTTTGAATAACATGAGTATAGTAATAGCACGTTCTACATTGTTATGGCATTGTCCGAATGGCATATTTTACTTTATTGTGAGGCTCGTGGCATCTGAAAAACCTCTTCACCTTGACTAGGCTCATGGTCAGTCATTCCATTCAATTACCCATGTTCTAGCATGCTGACCTTTATGCAATGCTTTACAATGTATGCCATGTTAATCCTGATCTATAGAAGCTACATGGAGCAGAGGTAGGACAAAGAATTCCCATACCGTCATATCCTGCTTTGATCCATCCCTATGCTACAGCAATCAATTCCATTGTAATTACTGACAGCGACATTCATCAGATCTCTATCTTATCTGGATAGGCTATTTGATAATGGGGTTATCAGTGGAAATGATTGTTGAGATCTGTACAGCATCAAGGATGCACAAGGGTACTTCAGTGTATGGGTTGGAGTACTGCTAGATATAAGGAGAATGAATGAATAATATCCCTATGAGTAAGTGAAGTCCTTGACTTGTCACACAACCCACAACACAATCACTCCAACATTAGACTCAGGTAAATAAATGTATCTGCTATTCACAAGCTCCATATAGATAAAAGTTGAAAACTTGCACATAACTATAGTGCCCAGAGTTCAACAAATCTCTATGGTTACCTTAGAACCACATATTTATTTATGCTTCATGAATAACAGGTGTTCTATTGTGTTCATTGTCACTGTTGCATGATTTATGAATAATTCATCAGTCATTAATGCAAAACTCTTGAAAAGGTAAATCAAAACTGTTGCTTGACTGCTTTTAAAGTCGTTCAAGAGACCAAAACCCACACGTGAACATGTGGTAACGAAAGAACTCTGTTGAGGTCTAATTCTATGAGGTACTCATCTCACTGGCTGAAATTCTTTGATTAAGAAACATATTAGAGTTTCTCTCTGTCCTGTAGATTTCCATGTGATTAATGGGCGAGGCGAGTTCTGGCAGGACACTCTAAGTCATCCACGGAGCTGTGACAGCTTAGCTGACACTCCATCGTCCCATCTAAAGTGATTTGGTGGTCTATTTAAAGCCCTCCCCGTTGTCACACAGTCTGCACACTGATGTTGTGCCAAGTGTTTAGCTGCTGCTGTACCTGCACGTAAGGTTTTCACGGCCAGTGTTCTCGTTTTCATGCATGTGTATTGGCTCTATTTTCATTTTACTTCCCCACCATGTCCCTGGTCAAGCGGGAGGATGGATTTTGGAATGAAGATGAGCTATTAAGTTGATAATCCAGACCCCCATCAGTGCTCTGGAGATAGAGATCCAGAGCTGGATGAGACTGATGGCTAGTCCACTGTCGGGTGCAGCTAGACATCAAGAGAGGCAGAGGCCCGTCCCACATCCACCACTGCCCCTAAATCCAAGGCTCTGCCTCTGGAATTTGATCCTGGTCCCAGCACTAGGCCTAGACCCAATCAAGACCCAATCATTGATGCTCTCATCCATATCCAACTTCCCTGGGAATGATAACTTTGCACAAAGCTCTGAAACCACAACGTCACTGCTGTCACTACTTACGCATCTGCCGCTTCTAGATCTGCTACAGTCTAACTTCCTTTACGCACTTCTGCCACTGGGAGTCAGCCGGGTCAGAACCGCGGAACTGCAGTCCAAGCCGCTCCCTCAGGAGTGCCCATCCTCCCTCCTGCTGATGCAATTCATCCAATCTCAGGAATCAAATCATAGCAGGTGATGTTTTGTCGATTCAGTGCGTGATGTTTCTTTCATTCTAAAGATAGTGAAAACCTCACATGGCAGTCTTCAGACTGATGAAATGCTTTCCCCGTGTAACCCCTACTGATTGTGTATTGCAAGAAAGGAAGAAAAAGTAGAAAGACGTGGTGGACAATAATTACGAAAATAAAAACAGTAAACCTCTCACATTAAAAGACAAACCAAAAAAAGTACACACAGTGTCATTGATGCGAAGCATTCTCACATAGAGTGAACTGATCTTACAAAGTGCCATGCCTGTGAGCCACCACTAGGGTCAGAGTGGCTAAGTGTGAGTGACTGAATTACTGAATGAGTAAGTTAGTGACATTGCCGGTCATAGAGGTGTTTTGCATCTGAAAATAAAATCCAAGAATAATCACGATATATAATGTGCAAATGGTGGTAAGCTCCTTCCCAGAGGATAGCACCCCCATGGTGCTAATGGACGACTTCAACCTCCCTGACCCTTCCCAGTCTGCCACAGTGGTCTCTCTCCTTGAGTCCTTTCGACCTGACTCCCACCATTATGCCTCCTACCCACAAGGCTGGCAGTTCCCTTGACTTCATATTCTCCCATGACTCCAGCATAATTAACACGACGGTAACCCCCCTCCATGTATCAGACCACTTCTTTGTATCCTTTTCACTAACTCTTATGCTAAACCACAAACCATTTACCTCAACTCACACTGTCTCATTCCGACGCAACCTATGCTCCCTGTCCCCCTCCACCCTCTCCTCTGACATCCTGTCTGCTCCACCCTCTCCTCTGACATCCTGTCTGCTCTAACCTCGAGTGAGACTTTCTCTGCTCTCCCCTCAGACACGGCAACCTCTACCTTTCTTTTTTTTTTAGCCCTCTCAACCTCCTTCAACAAGCTCTGTCCCCTCGCCAAGAAGCCTGCCAGCCGTTCCCCACCCAGACTGTGGCTGAGAAGAAAGACAGCGCCTGAGAACTGCAGAGAGGAAGTGCAAAAAGACCCGCCTCCCTGGTGACATCACTACATATCATGACCTCTTGTCACAATTCTCCAAAAACATTACTACTGCCAAAGCCTCTTTCTTTCACCATAAGATGGAGGCCTCTGCAAAGAACCTCTATAAACTGCATGCCACCATGTCCTCCCTTCCCACCCCCCCCCCCTTCCTCTCCCTCCTCTCTCTCTGCAGAGGACTTTGCCACATTCTTTGAGAAAATAGATCACATACGCAGCTGTTTCTCCCAACCCCCACCCACTTCAAGGGCCGGAACAGGAACCTCACCTTTCATATTGTCATCTTTCTCTCCCCTCACAGACAGTTCTGACACTGGTGATGTCGAACCGGGTGTCCCCCAGGGCTCGGTCCTTGGACCCCTCGTCTTCTCCCTCTACACCAAATCCCTGGGTACCACTATCAACTCCCATGCCTTCTCATACCACTGCTATGCCGATGACACTAAACTCCTCCTCTCCTTTCCTCCCTCAGATACCCGAATCTCTAAACGGATCTCAGCCTGCCTGTCCAACATTTCCACCTGGATGATGACCAACCACCTCAAACAAAACAAGTAAAATGGAGCTACTTCACTTGCTGGCTGAATCCTCCCCATTGACTGACCTTTCAATCACCATGGAGAATGTAGCCGTGACTCCGTCCCCGGCCGCCAAGAACCTAGGTGTGGTCCTGGCTGGACTTCTCTGCTCACATTGCCTCAAAAACCAGAACCTGCAGATTCTTCCTAAACAGTGTGAGAAGGATCCGCCCCTTCCTGACAAAAGAAGCCACCCAACTCCTCCTGTAATCAACAGTCATGTCAGGTCTCAACTATTGTAATGCTCTGCTAGCAGGTCTACCAGCTTGCACCACCAAGGCGCTTCAACTCATACAGAATGCAGAACCAAAGTCAGCCCATGTCACCCCACTCCTCAAAGAGCTGCACTGGCTTCCTATTGCTGCACAAATCCGCTTCAAGGTTCTTGACCTGTATTCCCTGCAACAAGGGGAAAAGCTCCCTCCTACCTCCAGCCAATGGTCTCTAACTACATACCCTCCAGACCCCTACGCTCTGCATCTTCCGGCCGCCTGAGACCCACTCCTCTCCAGGCTCCTGGGGGGGTCATTGAAACGAAGCAGGCTATTCTCTATCCGAACTTCCCACCACAATCAGGACAGCTGAAACCTGCCCAATCTTCCGACAACGACTAAAAACACACTTTTTCAATCGATATCTGAATGAATAAAAAAATTAAATAAAATAAAATAAATAACCTTACTGTCTATACTACGATGTAATAGCTACTTTGTCTACACTACTATTTGCTATGCTACTATGCCTTTACTATAATGTACTATGCTACTATATCTATACTACTATGCTATTATGTCTATAATACTATATACTATGCTAATTTGCTTATACTACTACTACCCTCTTGCTGACTTGTTGTACACAATTTGTAAGTCGCTTTGGATAAAAGCGTCAGCTAAATGACTAAATGTAAATGTAGCTTCTGTTAGCCTCTGACCCTGAGGCTGCAGTAGCATTTGTCTGACTGCAGCAGAGAGAAGAGACTGTTTAATGTAGCTTTCACGGACACCATATAAAAAATAAAAAATAAAGTGCATATAAAGAATAAAGGTCAGAGTGTAATTTTCATCAGGTTGCAATCACAACAACACAAATTTAATAAAAGGCAATGGTGAACATAAAAGTATGCTTGTTAGTACCGACTCATCCAGGGTGGTCAGCTGGAGAGGAGAGCTTGACACCTGTGTGTAAGTCTGTCCAACTGAGGCCACTGTCACCTGCCCAAATCGCCTTTTTCTTTGCATTGTCTGTGCGGAGATATTTTGCAGCATAAAGTGCTTCATTGTGGTTGGAGACCTCCGCAACAAGACCCTCCATTCGTTGAAAAAAAGTATATCTGCATTTTGGCCCGTTTGTCTTTTTTCAGCCTGTCATGAGAGTGATTACGAGCTGCTTATATCTGATTGCTGGCTGAATGGGAGTGGATGTTAATTCAATAATTTCGTCTCACCTATATTCTACTTCAGCTATGTTATGACAGCTATGAGTGTCAAATGGTAGCCCATTGACTATCAAATCCATTGCACAAACGTTTTAAACATTCAAAGCACACACACACACACACAGAGAGATGAAAGATTAACCTACTGTTCTTTTGACGCATCCGCTCTATTATGACATCTGTCAACTGAAAGAGCATTTTAAAGGGGATGAGGGAGACAAATACATTGAAAATGCTATTGCTCAAAACTTCCCCAGGAAACAAACCTGGCAACCAGTGGACAGGTGCGAGAACACAAGCTATTTAAATATTTCTGGTGTGCCACCCAACTTCAGAGATAAGCACCTGATGGTCTGAATAGGAACATCTTCTCCCGCATATCTTTTGTATTACGTCTGAGGACAGGCACTGTGCCTATGTCCTCAACTCTGAATCGGGCCCCAAGTATCTAGTCTCATACCTCTTGCCCCATTCTCACAGTTCTGTGCTTCAGGCGACAAAGTAATCAAGTTTATCAGATTGGCTGGCACAGGTGCTGTTGGCTCGGTAAAGCAGCCATTACCAATGCATTTTAAGTTACACCTCTTTATCATGCTCTGTGCCTTTATTAAGCTTTTGGTATTTTTTTTTCGAATCACGCAAGTTCCAGCCTTCTATAAAGCATCCATGTCGTAGCTGGCATTCAGCTTCACCTGTGATGTCTGGAGCCAACCACATGTAGCTCAGGCTTCCCTCCATCTGCCTCTTCAATGGTTTTAGGAAAGAATTTCCAGAAGGCTAAACGTCTACCTTTAACACTCCCCTAGTACACAAACTGCTGTCTCATACAAGGCAGGGGTCCTTTGGGCCTCTCTGCCTTCTATGAGTTTCTGACGTGTGGGGAATATATTACATTAACAAGTTGCTTTGATCCTGCCTATGATTTCACTATGGCTGGTTTGACAGGTTGTAGCCTGTCAATCAAGCTAGGTTGTCAATTAAAACAGTGTGACCTTTGATGGGAGAGGGACAAACCATGCACCTAAACTGCAGAGGCCTGAGAGAGGCACCACTGAAAGCTGCTCATTAAATAGAGAGCAAGGTATGATCTGAAATGGTGAAAATACAATTGGTTTGGAGGAAGGATGCCTCTGGAATATAAATATATGAGGAGTACCTCAATAAGAAATAATAGTTTAACTTGGGAAAAGTCACTTTTCTATTATCATCTAGGCATACAGTGTAGAAAATGCATATTATTCTGGTTTATGTATCAACATATTTTAGCATAATTCAGATGTATTACCTGTTCATCAAAGGTGAAAAAGAGTTAGCTAACTAGCCTTTATATGCTTGAGTCTGTATCCCTCTGGAGACTTCCAACTCAAAGAATATGAGAAGATGGCTGACTTCTGGTCACTCACTGCCCTGTCGCCTTTGATTTCTGTAGGAATGAAACGGCTTGTCTGGGCTTTTTGGGTGAGTAAGATTACAATTTTGACTCGTCAATACTCTTTGTTTCTATATGTACTATGGGTCTGATTCAGACTTGAGATAAGTGCACACAGTGTAGAGTTAACAAAGATGTTAGATATAGGAGGAGGCGATGTCCTCACTGAAAACGCAACGCCATGTCATTCATTATCAATTTTAATATTGTAAATAACATATCCTCGTTTTATGTATGTCATCAAAAAGGGTGAAATATGTCATCAATATGCGTCCAAAATATGACAGAAATCTTTTAAAAAAGATCTGCTTTTATGTTTAAAATGTCAATACCAGTAGTGGCCGGCCCCCCATGAAATGTCAGTGAAAAAAACTGTTTCACAAAAATATTTATGAATTTTTCCATCTTTCATATTGTGTACTGATACATAATATTTCAAAACAGTGTTAATCAAAACATTTTCATTTCCACACCTCGTTTCCTGCCTTTGCTCGCTTTCCAGTTGCACCCAGATGGGCCTGCAATGGAGGGGGCATTTTTTCTCATTTTGATTACGTATTTTCTCCACGCTGATTTGTCTGCTGCTGAAACTCTCCCAGGTGCACTTTTCTGGGCTCCTAACCAATTAAACAAGAGGAATGAATGCACAGTGTCAACTGATTGCCATAGTTTGCCTAATTTGAGTTGTCAAAAGTGGAATCCCCACAAGGCTGAAGCAAAGTAGCTAGCTTGCTTAGTTAGCTGTTGTGGCTAAACTGAACTAGAGCTTTGATTCTCAGCCCGAACCTGATTGGGCCTGACCCGACCCTCCGGGTTCAGGCTGGGCTGGGCGGTCATTTCTCTAAATTCCCCCGAGCTTGAATCGGGTCGGGTTTGCGCCAATTTTCAGTTTTTTTTTTGTATTTTTGTTTGTTTTTCTTCTTTCTTACAGTTACAGTTTACAGTTTAGTCATTTAGCAGACGCTTTTATCCAAAGCGACTTACAAGTGTGTGCGCACCATAAACTGGCGATAGGATCAACTCAAGAGTAAACAATCGGTGGTATTACCTGCATCATAGTGCCATAATCCAGTGCATAACTCAAGTGCATAGCTAAGTACAAACCTGTGAGGGGAAGAAAGGGTTAATATAACCCTTTTCTTTCTTTATGTATACCTCCTTATCGTCTGTGTAATTAATCTGTGAATAATGTATGGGCTGTGTTGCCATCAACCCATTAACTAATGAAAATGTTGAGATTTAGAATTAGATTTACTAACAAAACATTAGAATTAGGGGGTATTTGCTCGCCAATGATGCTCCAGACATAGCAGAAACAATATCTGCTCCCAAATTACTCGTAAAATATGTGAATGGCTTGCTGCGCAACTGTCGAAAGCGGTGCTACAGATGCGCAAAACAAGATTTAGCAATGTGTATCTGACTTTGAGTTCAGAAAATCTACAACGAGCTCCACGAGAAGCTGGAGTTGCACGGAGAAAGTCACTGTATCGAAGGCATCGCACCTGATATGCTGAGTTTTTTGGTTGATTTCTTGAAACCATTTTATGATGCACAGAAAGAACTTGAAGGGGATAAATATGTCACCCTGAACTTGGTTTGCCTCTGGGCCGAGAGCCTAAAGTAACACTGCCAGCCCATTCCCCTGGACTCTCCACAGCAAGCATTTGTTCATATGCATGCCGACTGGCTAGTTTAAAAGATAAAGCTAGACATCCTTCATAAAGTCGCTATCTTCCTCTGGCCAAAGTTCAACCAGATGAGAATGATGTCAGCTGTGGAGAGGGATGAAGTCTACGCACACGTTAGTAACCTCTTGCTGACGATGGGTGAAGATGCAGCTCCAGAGGATGATACACGCACACAGGCGGATGAGGGAGACACTGGAATTGCGCCACCACCATCCAAAAGACCAGACTTTGGATTTGCTGAGTGGGAAAACCAATATATTGGGCCTGGCGAAGATGAGGAGGACGAGGTAACTCTGTACACATCACAGAGACATCATGATATGGTAGATGAAAGGGATCTACTGGGCTGGTTGAAACGTAAAAGTGAACTAGGCCTATACCCACGGCTGGCAAAGTTGGCCAGATCTGTGCTGTGCATCCCAGCAAGCAGTAGCAGCAGTGAGAGAGTTTTCAGTGCCGCTGGCCGAACCATTGAGCAAAGGAGGACAGTTCTGAAACCCTCCACCGTGGATGCAATCCTTTCCTTACACAACAACATGTAATATGTGAGAAGTAGCCTATTTTGTTTAATAAATTAATAATTTATAGCATATGCCACCCATGCTACAATTGTGTATGTTGCCCTTCATAGACTATAGCCTGGTGATGGGCTTTCAAGTTTCTAGTTCTATTCGGCTATAAAGTCAAGCAATGGCGGTTCATATTATAGCCCATTTATTAACCAATTCCCACATGTCATATGCTCCTGCAGGTTTAGACAGGCTGCTGAAGGCGCTGGACTCTCTACTAGACCTACCTACCTACCATTTTATTTAGCCTAAATTTGGTGAGTTAGTTAATTTGTTGTGTTACTTAGGCAAGGAAGAGGCATTTTATTTTCTGTTCTATGTAGGCTATAAGCCCCATCTGTTTTGAGATTGTATTTAAATCTCTCTTAATTTTCATTTAATTCATTTTGATAATAATTTGCACTACATGCAAAATTTTAATATAGACTTTTCGTTCAGCTGCTGTTTAAAAATAAAGTGTGTGTTGACTTGAAAACCATAACAGTCACAACTTCGACTATACAATGAGGAGAAAAATGTCCACTGTGATATATGTAGGTAGGTCTTATATATTTTATTAGCCAAGCTATTTTGTTATCTTTTTTTGGGCCCGATCAAAGCTCTAAACTGAACTGAGAAAGAATCATCAAGTTCCATGTTGCATATTTAAGCCTTGCGAGAGTTTGTCTAATTATGACAGAGTATGCTAGGACATATGCAAGGTAAAGTGCATTTAAGTGTTACTTAAGGGACAAATGTTTTCAACTTTACAATTACAACATTAAATAACATCTTTATAAACTATTTATTCATATATCAATTAATAATTTAGTTAACATGCACACCATTAGTAAATTATTACTAGATTACTATGCATTAGTTAACTGTTAATTGATTCTTAGTACTGTATTAACTCATGTTAATGAATGTATTCTAATTGTACAGTGTTACGCTTATGTCTACAGAAGACAGGGAAAATGCATAGAAGGACTACATTTCTCTTTACATACAGATTTTGCTTTTCTATTCATAGAAAACTTTACTCATAGACTGGGTTCTATACAGCACAAGAATACAAAGTGCTGTGACCTCTGAGTTGTGTGGCTGCAGTTCATCAGTGATGAGTTCACCAGAAGCAATCTGCTCGGGGAACAGAGTGACACCCAGGCAGAGTCACAGGATGGTTCCAGAGTTCATTGAGTTCAGCACAGATTATATATGCTTGAGCAGACTAAGGACAGCACGTACACAATAGGTCGTGTATCAAACAGGAAACCAATAAACATGAACTGACAGAGTGGAGAGAGACGGCTAAACTGTCCATCACCCTCTAGGTGCTAACCTCAACGGCCTCTGGACCCTGCAGGCATATGCAAAAGTTACCCCGTTATCTCGAGCACGCAGGATACTAACGTGGGTTACATACAACGACAGGAAAGTATTGCAGTTTAGTACATGTGGTCCACACATTTACAATAATTGCACATGCAGTTTGGGGAACATGCAGTTTCGAGACATAGAGAAGAGTTCAGAGAAATACAAAAAGTCAAAAGGTCAGCTTATAATGAAAAACACATACATTATTAGATACAACTCTGTTGATGTTTCTGAAGTACATGCAACCAATATGAATGAGAGGCATTCGTGAACATAACGTTGTTTTCTCCAGGAGGATGTCCGTTTCATCGTACAAGCGATTGGAAGTTGATAATTGAAGTAAAGAAAATACCAGGCACCACTTGAGGTTTTTCCCAGGCTTTGTAGAGGACATAGGTGCTGTGTTGCTGGGGAAGGTGAGGTTCTTCAATGATGTCTTCATCATATGCTGTCATTAGGCTTTATTATTGTAATTATTATGCTATTGCGAGACAAAGGCAAAATCGAACTAAAAGGTTTTTCCTCTTCATTGACATTTAATTGGCTACAAAATGTGCAATAATCAAATTAAATAAATTACAGCCTTAGTCTATAAAAGCGAAACTGCTCATAGGCATAATGAGCTTCAGCGCTGCATATGAAAAAAGAAAAATCATATTTCCCATTCAACTGACTTGGGCGCTGCGCATACGTCTGATAATGGCAGGAAAAGCCCTGCACATTGACTTTCAGCACCATTGAGGTGTATGCTGCATATGACTGACAACACTGAGTAGCTACTGTAGATGGCAATGGGGGGGACTCTCTCACTGTCATCTTAACTCACTTCCGTTTCAAATCCAATGGCACTGGACCTATGGGAGGATGAGTCATCCGTGTCTCCAGACCTATAACAGAACTCTGTGTGTAACATCCACCACGATAGGAGCAGTTTCAGTCCTTATGAAGACCTATGCAAGCATGTGAGGATCTCCACCAGCAACTACGTATATCAACTCAAATGTCGAACTACAGTATAAAACTGCACTGGACACACGTCAAATTTCAAAGTCCCATTAGCAAGATCAGGGTGCCGGTTTCACACCGCAGGGCTGTACGGCACGGCTCCATTTACACAGTGTGCACAGGGACCGTTCCTACCCGTTCCAATTACGCGGAGAGGAACCCAGGTTTGTGCAGCGCAGTTCAATTTGATTTGGTTCAGCGATGGGAAAACGCCTTTCTTGTGCAGCGGTAGGCTATTTTGTCTTTGGCACTTGGTACTTCTCACAAGTTTCTCCCCAGAATTGACTCCACTAGATTAAAAGGTAACATCATTCCTCAACTGTGTCTAACTGCAGGGAACCATTTGTTCTGGAAATGAACACTAATTTGGAATGAGACCAACATGCATAGAGGAACATAGGAAGACAGAGAAGGAAGTGTTATCATTCACGAGATGCCTAATAAATCCTCAGCCAGTTGTTGGCATTTTAATACTGCTGACTGGAAAGAAGGCCTTGTAAGCATTTTTACTGCCGGCATGTTTTATGTTCCCCATTAGACTGACTAATTGAATATTTGTCTATTTCTAATGAGGTGGGCCGCTCCGGGAATGTGTGTGTGTGTGTGTGTGTGTGTGTGTGTGTGTGTGTGTGTGTGTGTGTGTGTGTGTGTGTGTGTGTGAATGCATGCACGCTCCCTAGAAAGCTCTTCTTAGAGGTAACAGGTACACCCTTCCATGTACTGTAGTTGGAACACATACCTGTAAACACACAACCAAGAACCACACACACATACATACAGTACACACACACACACACAAGCACACACACACATAGACACACACATTGATATACATGCTCTTCATCACTTGTTTTCTCTCACACTCACTCACTCATGCATACACGCACTCACTCATGCACTCACTCACTCACTCACTCTTACATGACCCCCCCCCCC